>JAQFVV010000938.1:0-155914 GCA_028023455.1 Epiperipatus broadwayi | reverse complement strand
TCGATTACCCCAGCAATCATAGATGGTTGTAATAAAAGCACCGACTACGGCAGTTTCGATTACCCCAGCAATTATAGTTGGTTGTAATAAAGCAATCTAGACTCACGGCAGTTTCGATCATCCTCTAGCAATCGGTAGATGGTTGTAATAAAAGCAACCGACTATGGCAGTTTCGATTACCCCAGCAATTATAGTTGGTTGTAATTAAAGCAATTGACTACTGCAGTTTCGATTACCCCAGCAATTAGTAGCTGGTCAGCAATAAAAGCACCGACTACGGCAGTTTCGATTACCCCAGCAATTATAGTTGGTCAGGAATTGTAAGCACCGACTACGGCAGTTCTTGATTACCCTAGCAATTATAGTCGGGTTGTAATAAAAGCAACTTACCACGGCATTTCGACACCCCAGCAATTATAGCTGGTTGTAATAAAGCACCTACCACGGTAGTTTCTGACATATTCAGCAATTATAGTCGGTTGTAATAAAAGTAACTGACTTCACGCAGTTTGGACATAATCTACAATTATAGTCGGCAATAAAAGCACCAACTAATGCAGTTTCATTACCCCAGCAATTGGTATTGTAATAAAAGCAACCGATCTACGGTAGTTTCGACATCAAGTGAGCAATTATAGTTGAAGTTGTAATAAAAGCACCGATCATGGTAGCTCTGATATCTCCCAGCAATTATAGTTGGTTGTAATGCAAGCACCGACTACAGCAGTTTCGATTACTCTAGCAATTATAGTTGACTGTAATAAAAGCACCGATCTACTGCAGTTTCGATGACTCTGGCAATTATAGCTGGTTGTAATAAACGCACCAATTACGGCAGTTTCGATATCTCCGGCAATTATAGTTGGTTGCAATAAAAGCACCAACTACTGGCAGTTTCGATTACCTCGGCAATTACAGTTGGTTATAACAAAAGCACCCAACCACGGCAGTTTCGATTACTCCCAGCAATTACAGTTGTAATAAAAGCACCAACTATGCAGTTTCGACATCTTCAGCAATTATAGTTGGTTGTAATAAAAGCACCAACTATGACAGTTTCGATTACCCCAGCAATTATAGTTGGTTAAAATAAAAGCACCAACTACGGCAGTTTCGATAACTTCTAGCAATTATAGTTGGTTGTAATAGAAGCACCAACTACGGCAGTTTCGATTACCCCAGCAATTATAGTTGGTTGTAATAAAAGCACCAACTATGGCAGTTTCGACTACCCAGCAATTATAGTTGGCTGTAATAAAAGCACCAACTAGTGCAGTTTCGATTACCTCAGCAAGTATAGTTAGTTGTAATAAAAGCACCAACTATGGCAGTCTACATTACTCTCAGCAATTATAGTTGGTTGTAATAAAAGCACCAACTACTGCAGTTTCGACTACCCCAGCAATTATAGTTGGTTGTAATAAAAGCACCCACTACAGCAGTTTCGACACTTTCAGCAATTGTAGGTGGTTGTAATAAAGCACCGACTACAGCAGTTTGGATTACCCCAGCAATTATAGTTGGTTGTAATAAAAGCATCGACTACAATATTTTCTGATTACCCCAGCAATTATAGTTGATTGTAATAAAAGCACCGATTCACGGCAGTTTCGATTACCTCTAGCAATTATAGTTGGTTGTAATAAAAGCACCAACTACGGCAGTTTCTGATTTACCATTCCAGCAATTATAGTTGCTTGTAATAAAAGCACCAACTACGGCAGTTTCCGACTATCCCAGCAACTATAGTTACGCTGTAATAAAAGCACCAACTACGGCAGTTTCAATTACCCCAGCAATTATAGTTGGTTGTAGTAAAAGCACCGACTACAGCAGTTTCGATTACCCCAGCAATTGTAGTTGGTTGTAATAAAAGCACCGACTATGGCAGTTTCGATTACCCCAGCAATTATAGTTGGTTGTAATAAAAGCATCGACTACAATATTTCAATTACCCCAGCATTATAGCTGGTTGTAATAAAAGCACCAACTACTGTAGTTTCGATTACCCTAGCAATTATAGTTGGTTGTAATAAAAGCACCAACTACGGCAGTTTCGATTACCCTAGCAATTATAGTTGGTTGTAATAAAAGCACCAACTAAGGCAGTTTCGATTACTCCCAGCAATTATAGTTGGTTGTAATAAAAGCACCAACTCACGGCAGTTTCGATTACCCCAGCAATTATAGTTGGTTGTAATAAAAGCACCAACTATGGCAGTTTCGATTACCCCAGCAATTATAGTTGTTGGTTGTAATAAAAGCACCAACTACAGCAGTTTCGATTACCCGAGCAATTATAGTTGGTTGTAATAAAAGCACCAACTACGGCAGTTTCGATTACCCCCGCAATTATAGTTGGTTGTAATAAAAGCACCAACTACGGCAGTTTGACGATTACCCCTGCAATTATAGTTGGCTGTAATAAAAGCACCAACTATGGCAGTTTCGATTACTTCCCAGCAATTATAGTTGGTTGTAATAAAAGCACCAACTACACGGCACTTCCGATCTACCCCAACAATTATAGTTGGTTGTAATAAAAGCACCGACTACGGCAGTTTCGATTACCCCAGCAATTATAGTTGTTGGTTGTAATAAAAGCACCAACTACAGCAGTTTCGATTACCCGAGCAATTATAGTTGGTTGTAATAAAAGCACCAACTACGGCAGTTTCGATTGCCCCTGCAATTATAGTTGGTTGTAATAAAAGCACCAACTACGGCAGTTTCGATTACCCCTGCAATTATAGTTGGTTGTAATAAAAGCACCAACTATGGCAGTTTCGATTACCCCAGCAATTATAGTTGGTTGTAATAAAAGCACCGACTACGGCAGTTTCGATTACCCCAGCAATTATAGTTGGTTGTAATAAAAGCACCGACTACGGCAGTTTCGATTACCCCAGCAATTATAGTTGGTTGTAATAAAAGCACCGACTACGGCAGTTTCGATTACCCCAGCAATTATAGTTGGTTGTAATAAAAGCACCAACTACGGAAGTTTCCATTACCCCAGCAATTATAGTTGGTTGTAATAAAAGCACCAACTACGGCAGTTTCCATTACCCCAGCAATTATAGTTGGTTGTAATAAAAGTGCCTCTTCCGATCTGTTTCGATTACCCCTGCAATTATAGTTGGTTGTAATAAAAGCACCAACTATGGCAGTTTCGATTATCCCAGCAATTATAGTTGGTTGTAATAAAAGCACCAACTACGGCAGTTTTGATTACCACAGCAATTTATAGCTGGTTGTAATAAAAGCACCAACTATGGCAGTTTCGATTACCCCAGCAATTATAGTTGGTTGTAATAAAAGCATTCTAAAACAGTAATAAGAAGCATAGATGATTTAATATTATATGAATTTGGCAATGCAATAAGAAAGATAAAGCTTGTTATTATCAAAAATTATTATGCCGTGTGGCTACCATCATCTCAATACTAAGACTCAACGATTACATGGGTTTGCATAAGGCACATTAGGAATTCACTTTAGTGCATATCAATCTTGTCAGATGTCCGAAACTTCCTTTGCTGAAGAAGGGAAGAAGTGTAATAAGCTAATAGTTTTTCTTTTATATATATATTTATTATTTGTTAATACTTTTAAGGTGATTCAATTATATTTATCTAAAAATCTTTAAATGTGGTTGCAAGATCCAGGTGACAAACAGCAAAGACTGGTCAATTTTCTATCATTTGGCTTCAATTCAAGTGATTAACACAAGATTACTTAAGAATTACAAAACCTTTATCCAAGAATATGCATTTAATCTGCAAAACAAAAATATAATCACGTTATCTGTTGTTCTTCCAAATTTTCTATGCAAATGTTTACTGCTATTTGTAGTACAGGACTGAATATCCTAATCAGAATCGTTTTGATAGAATTGTTGTTGTTTTTTAAATTTCCTCAGTTAATAAATGATGCAGAGACCTGTAAGTCCCAACTCAACCATTCTAACAATATGCTAAAGTATAACCAAGTATCGAAAGATTTTACATTGATGGTCATATATGTAGAGAATCACCATACAATCCACTGTAAGTTAGAAAATGTCTCCAAGATTAATTCTGTTACTCCAATCCATAGTATCTCTTCTCTATACCTCACCAACAAAATTTCATTCATTTTTCTCAAATATATTCTCTTTCCAGATCTTTTTTAAACTCCTGGGATCCAGTTTAGGATTTCAACCATCCATTTGTTATCATATATCCTAAAAATGAGTCTAGTCCAACAAAAATTTAGTTTCTTAACTCTTTTGATGATTCCAATGATATATGTTAGACTTCTCACTCGTATATTTTTCAATCCTTTCTTATTATTTCCAACATACATCTCTCCGTACTTCACTGAGTGAAATAGTCTTTGCATTGATCTTCATCTAGATATCCAACTTTCAGATCCATAATTAAGAACTGGCAAAATATATTTATTCAAAGCCTTCCTTTTAAACACATATGCATATTTCCTTCTAATTTTAAATTATTTCTCCAAAAGGGCTCCACACAAATTTAAATCTATGATTAATTTGATCCATTAAGTTTCCATTTATATTAATACTCTGACCCAAATATTCGCAATTGTTAAACATGGTTATCAGTTTTTATTTATTTCTTGTGAGAAAATCCATTGAATTTTCCATTAATCTTTTTAATATTTTAGTCGAATTTTCTTAATTTCATCTAATAATTCTTGGAGCATTTCCTGAATCTCTGAAGCATTATTTGCAAAAATAACCACATTATCAGCAAAATCTTGATCACTAAATATTCCTTTAATATTTATCTCTAGTCCCATTTTTTTATATTTTCAGTTGATAATTCTTGCAACATTTCCTTAAGCTCAGAAGCACTATTTGGCAAAACCAAACACATTATCTTCAAAATCACAATGAATTAAATAATCTCCATATAATTTTATTTTCTTAATTACCCTTTTTAATATTTCTCGTAAAATTGATATAAAAAGTTTTGGAAATATAGAATTACCCTGCCATTCATCATTAACGTTAATCTTCTTGATATCATCATGTGATTAAATCACGACTGTTGCATTTTGATAAATATTCTTTATAGTATAACAATATCCTGGATCTATATCTTGATAATCTAATGCTTTAATCGTTGTAGAAATGCTTATAGAATCAAATGTCTTTGGATAATTTATAAATCCAAAGCAAAACAGCAATTCATATTCATTAGTTTTTTTTCTATATCTTCGTTCAATATTTGGATGTGATCCAATGTTCTAAAATTACTTTTAAATCCTGCTTGTTCTTTTCGTTGATTTAAGTCCAAAGTACACTATAGATGTAATTGCAATTATCTTGGTAAAGATGTATAGAACTAATAAAAGAATGATAGGTTTATAATTTCTTATATCCTCTTTATCATATTTCTTAACATATCTGTATTACTATTACATTCTTTCATTCATCTAGAACATCTTTATCATTTAGACATTTGGTATATAATTTTGCCAACAATTTTTCTATTTCTTCATCTGCTTGTTTTAAGAGATCAATAACAATTCCATCATTTTCTAGTAGTTTTTCCATTTTTCATACCTTTAATTTCATATGTCATGTCTTCATTTAAAATGCTTAGCAATTCAGAAGATATAATAAATGTTAAAATTAGTTTCATTTTTCTTTGTTACTACATAACTTCTTGCACAGTCTTCCATATATTTCATAATGACCTCTATCTTTTTAGTACTATTGTAATTCCATCTTTTCTTCTTATTACTGAATAAGTTTTCTTCTAATATTAATATGTTGCTTAATACCTTTGTAACCTTTATTCTCTTCAACAATTTTCCTTGCCAAATCACAGTTATATTTTCTTATATCATTATTAATTCTTTTTTTGAGTGTGCCATTTTACAGAACTTCAGGAATTCAATCTACCTTGAATCATTTTTAAATATTTTCATATATCTTCTTTTCTTCATATATTGTCTTGTCTCAATAAAAATTTACTATTAAACTGCTGCTTTTTTTGGACCAGTTATCTTTGATGCAATTCTTTGTACAGTAGTAGTTATCTTATTATTGAACTCCCTTAAGTTTGACTCACCTTCAAAATCTGTAAATATTTAAAACTATTAGCAAGTTCTAATTTAAATTTATTGGAATGGTTTTGAAGGTTAGGAATATCACCGATTCAACTGCCTTTTTTTTAACAGTTTTAATTTCTCTAGCTTTGCACTGATATATATTCTACATCTTACCTATCAAATATCATTTCCTGTGTTGAATCTTTTAAGAACATTATAATTCCAATAGTCAAAATACAATTCAATTCTGCTATATCTTCATTTTGATGTTTCCATGTCGATTTCGATTAATATTTTTCTTTAAAAAAAAAATTCATAAGGTACAATTTTTCTTTTTCTTCAAATCACAACTATTTGGGTCTTCTCTTATTTTAGCCATCATAACTAAATTTATCATATCACTTTCAATCATGTTCCAATTCTAGGATCCAGGTCTTCCATGACAATTTTAAAATATTGTTTAGTGTGATGAAAATCATTTTGTATATCTATATAAAATACTTCATCACAATAAAAACTGCCTAATAGGATAGTGGTGACTATAGTTGTTAAAGAGCCAAAGACACCAAAATGTATGGGTTCTGAACTGAATTCAGACCCATATGACTATATAAGCTATTGAGCTTAGATTGAAAATATATAAGCTATTGAGCTTATATTGAAAATATTATTGTGTTTTCAATTTCATTCTCATAGTTTTGTAGTTAAGTAGAGTTAAAAGGTGGCTGCTGGAGGATTGCATTAGATCCTAAGATCTAGGTGCAGTGCTCTCAGATCCAAGGCTCCTCACTGACAAAGGCCACAAGCCAGACACTAGTCTGGGGATATTGGATGAGTAGGCACTAGATAGGGATTTAATGCACAAGCCTTCTGGCATCCATTGATTAGTCTGGTTGGCACAGGGGGGCACTACTGTATGGAGTTTTGCCTTGTTTAATAACAATGATAACTTGTTGGAGTATAAAATTGAATTATTTGCATTTGTTATCTAATTCTTAGGTCACTAACTAATCTTGCAACTATCTGATATATCATTACTCTCCATAATATTGATATTCCACTCTTTATAATGAATCCCACTCCACATTATATTTGTGTTCAATTGTCTATTCTTTTTTTTTTCTAATTTCAGAATATCCGACAATGTTCTGTTTAATATCAGACAATTCTTGTTCCGTTTCATGTAGTCTTTCTTCACATAAAAGTGAACCGCAGTTACAGGTAGCTAAATAAAAGATTGTCATCAAAGGTCAGTCTGGTCTGCAATTATATTCTTAACATGATCTGCCTTCAATTGACCGTCAATGTTATTTTACACACTTTTGGGAATAAAATCATAATTTAGTTTTATCTATCATAATTATGCAGAAATAACTATATGCCAAAACGTATATGATACACTTAAATCTGAATAAAGTTTGCAAATTTTGCCTAGAGTTATTTTCCATATTACATTTTCTCGAGATATTGCGTACCAAAATTTTCAACGCTATCGTAATTATAAAAATTTAAAGAAGACCATTCATACAAACTTCATCTCGTTTTCAAAAAAAAACTTCACTGGTGTTTCAATTAAGAGCTATTACCCAATTGAGAAGAAAGGTTATGTTTCGTGATCTTAAATCCAGAGGTAAAAAAACAATAAACTGATGACATGGGTTGATGTATTGAAGTGAATAGCCCAATCGCAAGTGTTTATTATACGAATAATCACACAGAAATAACAGTTGCCGTGACAATAACTTATGAAGTGGGCAATAGGAAGAGAAATCAAAAGGTTCCCTTTCCAGTTAACAGTAAATTCCTTACCATAGTATACTTCTTTTATATATACACACACACACACAATGTATCCCAGTGAAAAGACGACTGGTTATTTATATAAGCTGCCTGAAGCACCATTTCTGAATTAACACATGCTACATAGAAACATTCTTTAGCTGTACATCGCAAACAGTTTAAAATGCTAGCATGTCTGGCTCCTGAGTTAGGCCATAAAATGTAACAAATGTGTTATGTACATTCATGCTCTTCCTGCCATCACAAAATCTTACACAAACCACTTAAAAACATTCTTACGACTGACAGCTTTATGTCCACACCCAGTTTGAATCAATTTAAAAGAAAATGTAATATTAACGCATTGTTCCAAGATGAGTTACGGTACAAAACATATCACTTTACTCCTCATGAACCAGACATGCTATCACTTTAAATTTTTTTGCAGTAAATAGATAAACTTAGTCACTACATAGCATGCATCGATTCAGAGGCAACTTGGACGGGAACCACTAGTTTTTTTTAACTGGGACATACTATATATATATAACCATTAGAAACCAGTCAACACTTAGACAATCCCAATACAGATAACAATCAAGAATTTCAAACTGTTGTCATGGCAACAAATTTAATTTTCAAAAATGAAAAATATAGACACATACAGGGTTAAAGTTATTACCAAGTAACAAGATGATCATTAATTATATATATATTTTGGAGGGGGGGGGGGCAGAAGTAAAATATTAATTTTAAACGTCTTCCAAAAAAGAATATTATTATGAATTATAAATTTGTATCTTTTAAAAAAAAAAAAAAAACTGAAAAGCAGCTGTATTTGCCAATGACTCATCCCTTTCATAGAATATAAAGAACAGAAAGACTATTTAGAGATTCAGAATAAAAGACCATTATTACAAAATAATCTAAGCACAGTATTACTTTATATGAGAGGATACGGTAAACATTTTCTTCTAAAATTAAATGGCATGTTTATATCTGTCAAACATCGGGCATCCAACTAGAAAAATCGAAAATAGATTACAAAGAAAAATATTAATAGAAAACTAATCCCACAAATAACTGATTATTTAAAAAAAAAAAACAGTCAAAAGAATTCAATATATATATGCTTTTAAAAAAAAAAAATCAATAATAATAATGCGAACGAGCATCTTTTTTTTTTTTTCATGTGTCATAGCATCGGCCGGGAAGCGAACCCGCTAACCCGTGACAACTGCTTGCAAGGCAGCCGTGCTGACCTCTCGACCACCAACGCTTTGTAATTGAAAATCTACAAAAAAAAAAACCAATAAATAGTGATTAAATGAAACTGCATTCACAAAACTTATCTACGCAGGCGAACTAACACAAAGCTGATTTATTGACTCTTAAAATCTCTCTTGCCAAATTAATAGTTATAAACGAGCAACGATAAAATACTTAGCATGCATTATAAATTCTTTAGAACAACAATATAACATAGAAGTTAGATTAAAAGTGCAGATATTATCTTGAACATGATTAATAATGCAATATTTCAGAGTGTGAATAACTCTGAAATATACCCATTATGATCATCATCAGTAGTCATTCATAAAAAAAATATGGCTATTCCAGTTCAAGAGAATAAGATAAAAATAACAATAATAAGCAGCAATAATAATAATAATAGACATAATAGTAGTATGCTATAGATGAGTTTCACAATGACTATATACAAAACAATCTGTGAACCATAAATATATGCACATACAGAACACAATTTTATGATGTTATCTTTTAACTTCTTCCGCATTAACTTTTATTTCTGAAAAGGTCAGTATTATGTCTAATAGTAGTTCTCTGGTGTATTTCATCCACTGCAATGTTTTCCCGATGAAAACAATCATGTTTTCACTTCTTTAGAATAGCTTTGAGATAATGTTAATAGCGTAAATAAAATCTGCCTCTAACCATAGAAACCACACTCCAGTTCACCATAAAACACCCTTTTAGAAATTCTAGCATTGTTCATTTGTTTCACATGTCTAATTCAGCAAAAAATGTGATTTTATAATAGGAAACTATAATACATCCAGCAAGTTGAAGAACATATTGATTGGCCCTTATGAACTAGTCATTTATGGAGCAGCATTAAATGAAACTTTTCTAATGCCTTTATTGCACATTGATAGGATGTCCATGTGTTACTTCCACAAAATAACAACTCTTTCTATATAGCTAGTTTAGTTACGATATTTATTTTACTGTGATGAAATATCCTATCTTTGAACTAGTTAAAAGCAGCAGCAATGCATTAGAATCTGTGTTAAACCTTAAGATATGTCTACCTTTCTATTTAAAAAGCTAACAAGATATTTAAGCTGTCTTAAATTCTCAAGTCGATAACCACCCAAGCTTAAAATTGCTCAAGATTTTTCTTCCATTACTGGCTGGTAAAAGAACTGGACGCTGCATTCACAAATATTAAGTCCATCCCTTAGATCATTTTTTAAAACAGCACAATCATCAGCATATTGTAAATCCAGAACCTTTTTTTTCCTTTTAATCTATCCCATTATCAAACCTGTATTGCATCTTGATCCCTGATTCATTAAGCTGTATTTAAAGTTCTAAAGACAACAGCCATAAAGCCAAAAACAATATTGGAGCAAATACAAATCATTGTTTAACACTAGTGTTCATTTCAAATCCCTCAGATTTTCTGCCTATTAATAACACTTCAACTTTATCATATAGAAGGTGTATAAAGTGATATAACCTTATGTTAATTAATGAAATCAAATGCTTTGACAAATCAATAAAAGCAAAATATAAATCACACTTTTATTCCTAACATTTCTCTTGTATTCCCAGGCAATAAAATGCATATCTATGATTCTTCTTGATTCTTTAAAAGTACATTAAATTTCTAGCAATTATTCAGTCTATGATTGGAAGCAATCTATCCAGCAAAATCCTTGAAAATAGCTTTGCTCCAATGGATAATAATGACATTTCCCAATAATTATTGCAATCTTGATTTTAAAAACTGGAACAATAGAACGATCAGGCAGCACAACGTCATGAGTCCATATATTCCTAAAAAATCCCAATATTTTTGATGTTGAAATATTACCATTTGAAATACCCATAGCCAGGACCAATCAGATGGGGAGGGGGAAGGGGGCAGCTGCCCCAGGCCTCACAATATTAGAGGCCTCAACATGGCAACTCAATATGTTAAACAAAAATATAGGAGAAGGCAAAGTCTGTCATAGCTTGTAGAAAGGTCTTAATTTTACAATTCCCCAAAAAAAATTCTAGAGAAAAACTGTTCCAAGCAGGCATACCATGAATCAAAAATGTAAGCCAGTTTAGGGTTGAGGTACCAATTTGCCGACTCTGTGATGAAAGTGACTGCAGCACTCAGTGACCAGCAGAACTAATAGTCTCAGCCCCCTGTCAGTCAGTTCTGTACTAAAAGTATTTTATGGTACTAACAGTGCTAGTGTGAATCGACTGACTGCTTGCTCATTTCTACGACTCGTAACTAACTTCTGCCAGAGTCCTGTTTTTGATCCTGTAAATAAAAACTCTCATATCTTCTCTCTCTCTCTCTCTACATTCTTATTTTGAAGGACCTCTAAAATATAAGTTACCCTGAGCCTTGCATTTTCTCTGAAAGGCTCTGCCTACAGCCTTTCCATTTTTGGGATTACAAAAAGCTGCCTCCACCTCATTAAATTGGACATCTTTATCCAAATCTAAACAAGTATGTAAAATTGATATATCTTTAAAAGTGGTCTTTTCAAGTCTTGGGCATTACTCAAAAGATTGTCAAAATACGTCTTCTGCCTGATCAAAATATTATTACCATCATATAAAAGAATGCCATTAATGGATTTAATAAGATTCTCTGGTAATATTTTCCAGATCCGCAAACAGCTTTCAATGAATCAAAAAATGTGACCACAATCAATGAATGTCTGTTTTCCTTTGCAGTTTCAATCCACAAATCATATTAAGCCTTTTTGTCATTTATTTATTACTCTGCCAAGCAGAAAATGTCATGTTTCCTTTTAGTCAAGTCTCTAATAATAAGATTACTATCAGAAAACCAGCCATGGTTCTTCTTTTTGGAGAATCCAAAAATAGAATTATATGTATCCATAAGACATTCATTAAGAGAATTTCACACCTCAGTATTATAATAATCCTGAAGGTTCAAATTAGCAATTTTAGTGTTGAACAGTAACTGAAATTTAGTAGGTATAGTACTTATTTCTAGAAAATAAACATCATTTCTTTGTGTGTGAATATGATTAGAATAAGACATTTTAAAATGTAACTATCATTTCAACTTTGGAGCATTCTAATCTATGATATATCCATCAACCTCTACTTGTAAATGTTTGCATAATATGAATTTCTCTTGCATTCTGGGCCTAGTGGACCATACATTAAAAACCAATAAAAATAATTTTATCAGGAGTAGCAATAAAGGAAACACAAAATGAATAAAATTATGAATATTTATACACTGATTGGAAGAAACACTTCCAAATTCATAAAAATAAACTGTGCACTTGTAAACATTTTAAATTTGTACAGATTCAATATCCATTATCTCTAATCTGAAAAACTAAAGACAGAGAACCTTTCATATTTTGTGTGACATAAAATATACATATATATCATTTAATTTATGTCAGACAAAACAAAATCCTTTCTAAAGTCTAATCTTTAATTTATATATTTTAGATGTATTGAATGAAATAATTAACCATTCATTGTATATTGAACAGGGTCCATTCAAATTACCATATAAACTTAGTTTTAAATACTTTTAAACATATAACCTTATTATCTTTTGGCTTTAATAAATTTTAATATCTTGCTTTTAAGTAAGTTTAATATCTAAACTTTAATAAGCATTATTAAGCTCAATACATAACTTCTAGGTAATTATTATTATATATCTTTAGTACTATGGAAACGGACCAGCCCTTCAAGCAGAGGAGAGAATACCATTAATAGCATAACCTTCAAGGATACCCATGGACAGATCGAGCTATGCAAAGCATAACATGACCATATTTGCTGAAAGTGGCCCATCTCGACTGTTGAAACAAAACCCTGCCAACCAAAGCATTTTATTTTTTGGGATTAAACTCAGGCACCAGCCAACCATATGTTATATGGTCAGTATGCTTTGGATTTCAGACACACAATCCAGCACTTGAAATATCCCAAGCTAGCTCCTACTCTTAACCAGGGTCCAGCACATTTACTTAACATGTGAACATTTATCTCTTTAAATAAATGATGACATAGTGACAAAAGAGAGAGCATAGATCAACTAATACTTAAGCGTACATTAATATTTATTCAAGCACACATATTAATACAATAAAACATACTAATATTTTACATAAAGAAATATAAATAATTAATCAGGCTAATTTTTATAATAGTCCTTCGTTAATTAAAGTTCATTTCATTTAAAAATAAAGTGTGTGATCAAAATATATTTACTCAGGTTTTCATGATTATCAGTTTCCGACCAGTTGGCTTTTTGGTCTCCATCAATGTTTTCATGACTTGTTTTCAATTCTTTGTCTTGACAATGGGAGGGAGAGTAGCAGCACACCTATTTCATGACTTTGGCATTGGTTTCCAGTGAGGGTTCAAGCAGGACAATCAATTTTGCGAAGGACTTTGGGGCCCGAAGCCCAGTTGAACACTTCTAAAGCAATCTAGCACTTCATGATGCTAGGTCTGTGACTTCTGCAGTAATATTTCCGCAGCAGTAATTAGATTTCTGAATCTTTCAAGCAATGAATGACATAATGAATCAATCACAAAATGAAGATCAGAATGACTCACAGACTCAAGAGCGAAATAATATAGCAATAGACGATTGTAATTTATATACCCTCCCCTTCTCATTATTTTAATTTCTTATCATTATTTTTAATTTTGATTGTAACTTGAATCTGTTTTTCTTTTAATTAATTTTTACATTTCATTAATCTAATAGATTTTTATATTGCATGTTATCTAATCTTTTTCTTAGATTAATCTACTATCACTTTTATGAGATGGTTTACATGTTTTTCTTTTAATTAATTCAATCAGTAATCTTTTAAACTAATTACATTTTCACAAGTTTTCTTTTACAAACTAATTTTTATTCTGATTTTTCATATTTTTACTTTCTTAATTTCTTTAAAAAGGAGAGACTGAGTTTTAAATCTTTTTATTTTAGATTTTTACCCCACCTGCTCTCTATACTAAAACTTTATTTTTAAAAGACCAAACAATATAATGCAATTTTTTTATTTTACAAAGTTGCATTTTTTCAAATAAATTTAATCATAATAATTTTTAAAAAAAAATTAGTATGAAACTTGTAACGTAGATATAAAAGTTTTATCACATATATCTCTCGCTAGTGTTACAATATATATATATATATTGTACTAGATTCACACTATCATTAAGACATCATCACTTGAGGATGCCACTAGACTAATAAATTGCTTGTCCCTGACACTAGTTCAGCTCAGAATATGAGTCACAACTATTAAACAATTGATAGACAGACACAGTAAACAAATATCAGCAAAATTAATTTAATAAATACAATAATAGTAAAATTAAATGAAAATAGAGAAATCATAAGATTAATTAACATTGCATCTATGAATATCGTAGGAGTAGTTTACTATTGAGAGCTTTGATGGTTAAATTGATTTCCCCAATTTAATTACTTCAATAAGATTTAAATAATCTTTTATTAGCATTTTCTAAAATAGGATGTATAATCTATGTGTGAATGGCTTTTAATAAGAAAGTAAGAAGATATTCAATTTATCTCATTGAATGCTTATGCATATATGCACCGATGATAAAGATCAAAGTGTGCTGCAATATTTAAAACACCTAATAATTACAGATAAAATTAAAGGCTTATTCAACATAAAAGAAGCATGAAAAGCTAATGCTAAGCTTGCCATTCAAAAAACAAGCAATTTGACAATTCAGTGATCGGTAGCCCTGGTTTAAAAGAATATATGGTTGATTGAAACATCATGGTCAGACTCCGATGAATTTTCCAATGGCGATAATAACAAATAAAGCAGGTGTGCTGACTATACCAAAGCCAGGCCATGCGAGAGTAAGTAGATTGCGAGGAAGACAGAGAATATATACTGACAGTATCGATTGGGTAGTTACTTAGCCACCCCAGTGAAAAAAAAAAGCCTGATTTTTTAAAAAATAACAGTGGTCTACGTCTTTATTTTAAGTACCTACACACAAGTCGATGAATACTTTTATATGAGGCATATTCTGGGCAAGTGTAAAATGTTTTAGCAAATCTCAATGCAAATCACACATAGATAAAATAAATTGATTAACACTAATTAAAAGAAAGAGTTAATTTTAATATTATAACAATCTTCTTTCAAAATTCTTTTAATATTAAGTGTGCATGGAATATAGGTGGAATTGTGGGTAATGTTTAGGATAAATATGTTGTTATCTTGTAATCCTTTACACTTGAGAAGTCTGCTTGTATCAGTGAGACTATTAGTTGTGTTTTAGAATTTATTTTCTTTGGCTAGTCTGTTTGAGTTGTGAATTGGGGTAATTTTGATTATATATAGTAATATTTTTAAAGACTAAATTCTAAATTCACATGCTGCAATAAGCATTTAAAAGCTACAGTAACCTAGAATCTTTCAATAAACTTGAAAATAATACTCTAAGTTGTCCATTAGTTAGATAAAGGATAAATTCACTTTTATCTCATTCCATGCTGTTACACGGGCAATAGTTCAAATACTGATATTTCAGAGGAATGAAATATTATATTAGCAGTCGTCTTATCAAATCCTCAGTTTAACAGACTAACAGTTTCTCAAAGGTAGTTCAGATGTAAATTCGAATTAATTTTCACAATCACGTAACTAAACAAAAAGTATTAAATATATAGTGCAGAAAAATATATCTCTTGAAAATATTGTATTCTTAGTGCTATGTATTTAATGGCTGTTAATTAAATGGGTTGTTAAAATTGATGGAATAAATATACATATTAATAAATTATCTAATGATTAAGTTCTTAAAATTTCAAACAGGACTGAAAATTAAAAATATAATACTCAACATTTGGTGTAATAACTTATTCGTGGATGTGCTTTATACAAAAAAAAAGTCCAAATAGTTATCAATTTACAATGAATGATGTTTAATACTTTAAAACATAAATAATATACAGTATAGTCAAAAAGGGGGTTAACTATCTTGACTTTACTGAAAAGAAGCAAGAACTGTTTAATTCACATTATAGCTATATTATATACAATCTTAAACAATCTAAAGTTGAATTTATTTTTTTAACTTAAAAGCCAGATCATCATTCCCGATAATATTAACAGATACCTAATTAATATAACTATTTTTTAATTTAAAGGTTAATTACAATTTATATTAAATGAAATCTCAACTTACACTCTTCCTGATTCCCTTAGGCACTTTATCCACGTTTCTCTCTGATATTCATTTTCAGTAGATATAGCTATCATCCCCTAAAAATATACATTAAAGAAATTAGTATTCTAACTAATAAGTAATGTAAATGGGAGAGCAGCTATAAAATTAATTACTAAAATAAGTATTAGAATATTAATGATAATGAAAGACTAATAAACATTCAAAAATCTAAAATTGTTTCTTAGAATTATTTTTCTTTCAACTGATTGAAAATAGCTAGATCTTAATATTACAAAATTAATATTCATGATGCCACTAATTTTTTCAATGAGGATCTTCCTTTTTATTAAAAACTAATACTGTACTTTAATATCTTTATTCTGAGAATTACCTGCTTCTTAAATTTAATGTATGACTATTCCCCATTTATTTTGCACAGTCTCTTGATATAGTTTATAACCACCTTCATTATATGGCTGTTAGGATCTTGGAGCCATTATATAATCGATGGAGTACTGTTTTATTTAATTTATGATAGCTTTAACTGATTAGCAATATTCTGCAGAAACTCTGTAATATCTTTTTACCTTAGAAAGACTGCTTAACCGGTCGAAACTGCCATAAATTACGCACAGCATTGAGAAATATGCATTAACAAAAATGTGTGTATGTGATGTTTTTCTGTCCCGAAAAAGATTTAATGAAAGCTATGCCATAAAAATGGAAAAACTTTTGGAAATCTTGGAAAGATTATATAGCGCTATATTTTAGAATTCAACATTAGCCTAGAAGAGAAAATCATATAATTTTACTTCAAGTTTTCATATTTAATAATATGATGTATTAGGCTTAACATAAGCAAAGGTTACATTCTTTCAATTTCCATATTTAAAGCAATAAAAACTTGTCTAAAATTGTTCAATGGAAATCCATATATCAAGTAGATATTTGAAAGTACGCTACAAAGATCACCTTCAGTCCCCATAGCATGTGTTTAGATTCAGAGAGCCATTTCTTTATATAAAAGCCCCATTTTCTGACTATTTTTTTGAAAAATAGCAATTATATACACATCACTGTCATTATTAATTTAAACTACAAGTTCCCAAACTTTTTATGCTGTCTACCTCTAATTTTAGCTACAGCAATATTTAGCCCTTTCCTTGCTCTTGCTGAACAAAATGTGTAAGTATTAGCTCAGGAGTCCATAGCATCCTTAAGGTATGAGACGATGGTACCCAGATATATCATAAACCATCAACCACAATTTAATATGTCAATAGAATCTACAATCTGTTATCAATGTGACCTCTAAAGATAAAAGAAGAATTTCTACAAGTTATATTAAGCTTTGATTGTTATTGTACTTTATATTGATCAGCTCTTTTCAACTGGTCCATGTGACAATCTTTTCCATTTGTATAATATTTATCAATATTAAATTAGTACAATTTGATTTTCAACACTCACAACTGCCAGAATGTCTGTTTCAGGTAAATACCTTATTAATCATTAATGTATTTATCTGAAGTGGATGGTGTCAAAGTTGTGGGTGCAGAAAATTTGACACTGATAAATCAAACTAAAATAATTGAATATACTGGATATTAAATTTTTTGAAGACTTAAGTATGGAATACAATATTATAAATACCTCATTCTTTGCTGATTTTTCTGGCTTTAAAGTAATTTGACAATATATACATTATACCATGCTCTCATTATTAGTCTAACTTATAAGCATTCATCTCCTCTTAGAAATTTAGATAAATATTTAAAGTTGTAATTATAAATTTATTAAACGCATATTGATTATGTAGTAATATTTACTGAGGCTATAACCTCGATAATATGCGTATACAATGCGATAGTAGGGACCTCTACAGGTGTTTTAACCACAAGCTTACGCTATCCATAGCGTAAGCTTGTGGTTAAAACACCTGTAGAGGTCCCTACTATCGCATAAATATTTAAAGTAATATATTATATGTATCTACATTCTGTTTATTTCTTTTTATATAATAATACCTAAGAAAAATTTTCTGATGTTTTTCTACTAGTTTCTTTTTTTTTTTTAATTTAATGAAATCTGCTTTAAAAACTGTAGCAAGTTATTTCAAAGTTAAGACCTTTGATCTCAAATAATCTTATTTGGTTATATTCTATATAAGTTACAATTATTATTATTTTATTGTATTGTAAGCCAATTTAAAAATAAGTCCCCACTCCTAATCCAATCTTCTCTGAATTTAAATTCACAATTTATTAAATTCAGTAAAAACTTTTTTTTAAGGTTAAGGTACATCAACTGACGACAGTAATAAAAATATGATATTCATAAATAGTTTGTTTATACATAATACATAAATATTCAATTAGACCAAACAAAAACATCTGGAAATGATTAAAGGTTTGAACTGGATAAGAAAAACTCAGAATAGGTAACAATATTTGTTTATATTGGAAGTCTCACATAAAAATTCATATATAATAAACAAAACGTTGAAATTAATTATCCAATCTTCAATATACCAATATTACAAATAAATAACAACTGTAACTTATTTATGACAAGACTACCATTTTGAGTAGCATCTACAGCTGACTATAAATGCACTCACAATGGTAATCATATAAATTAAATCCAGTTGTTATTTATTTATATATTAGTATATATTGCAAATTACAGAGATGATTTCAACATTATATATATATATGTTAAAAGAAGGTTGCTTGACAACAGTTTGAAATTGTTGATTGTTATCTATATTGGGATTGTCTAATGTTGATTGTTTTCTAATGATTACTTATAAATCCATTTAGCCTTGAACATTATTATATTTATATATACACCCACACACATAGAAATAAGGATGCAAAATGAAGGATAATAAGATATGTCTCCTATAAACTTACTTCACTTATTAAGTCTAAATATTATATTCATGTATGAAATAATAAGATTTCAATTTTTATCCTAGAAAAATAATAAGATTTATAAATTATTTAAAGTGAATTAAAAACGACCACCCACAATCTCAATTTTAATAAATTATGTTTATTAACAAAAATATATAAAGTAATACAGAGCAGTAAGACAACAAAAGAGACACCTGGGTTTCTGGAAGGACTTATTTTGAAAAGAAATTACAAGCTTAATATATCTGCATTATACAATTGGATTAAATTCAAACATATTTCTAATCTAATTGTATTCGATAATATAATAATGGTGATAAATGTAAGTGTTAGCAATTATTTATAACATTAAGATTATAAAAGTAGATTAGGAGATGATTGCTCCACTAATCAATCTTATCATTTCATTACATAAAAAATGATTAATGGCATGCATAGAAGCATACAATATGAAAATTTGCCCAGTAGAAACAAATAATAAATTTTAGCAAATATTCCTTTTAATACTAACATATAGATATTCATATTTCATCCATTTTCAATTTTATATTTAATATTCAGTATCCATTCATTCATTCATTCTACTTCATATCAAAAATTATCTTTTTCATATATATTGTAACGGGATAAAAAAATTTTTTCAATTAACTTTAATCCATTTAAAACAACTGAAATTTCTATCAAAGTTATTTTATTTTTTAATTAATCTTTAATTTATCAATGATAATCTTTAATTTTTAATCTTTCACTATCTATAATATTCCACATAATATCATCATCCCCTCATTATAACATTTTAATGATGTGTAGTCAGGGACAAAAACACAGTGCTTTTCAATTAACTTTAATCCATTTAAAACAACTAAATTTCTATCAAATTATTTTCATTTTTTAATTAATCTTTAATTTACCAAAGTGTGATAATCCTTTAGAATTTTTAATCTACAAAGATTTTTAACTACATAGTAGAAATAAAACAACATTAATTAAAAAGAATTTTATACAAATATTAATTAAAAGATTTTAAAAATAGACATTGTTTTCAAAATTATCAAAAAAACAACTATATTTAAATTTCAAAACAGAATTACAAATAATATTTATCAGACCTTTTTAAAATATTAATTTCATAATACAATTTTTATTTTAAATCGGAGTTATTATTTAACCCTTTACTTAGTATTATTTTATTTTAGAAAATATAGAAAAATATTTACAAAAATTTATTCTATGTTTATTTCTACTTTTCCTTTATTTTACATATATATATTCACATACACTATATTAGTGTGTGTGATGTAACCCAACTGGTTACAATATATAACCTACTTTCCTGGAACATCTCAGTAATTCTATAAATCTTAAACCATTAATTACAAATAGTAACAACATATTTAATAAAAATACAAATTAATACTAAAAAAATGGATTTCTTTTAACAATTGTGATCCATTAAAAAGAACATAAAATGTCTCATAACAATATCAATTAATTGAACACATATAAACAACAATGTATAATTAATTAAATAAATGGTTTAACTCTTTTTTTTTTTAAATTTAACTTTCCAAATAGTTTAATTAAATGATGTTTAATTTGGGATATCAACTAAGAATACATTTCTAAAGCACTTAAAAAAGAACCAATTTGAACAAAAAAATTATTTTCATGATTCTGGGAATTGATGGTAACACAAGTTAAGTAGACTGTAAATTAAGTTAAACAAAACATCCAACAAACAATCTATTTACCATCTATGAACAGATTATTAGTTATTTTTCTTTAAAGTACAAATATTTGAAATGCAGGCACTCTTCATATACCTGAAACCTTAATATAAACTAAGCACTGATTATATATATGTGTGGACCAACTGATGAGTACTGGTTTAGCATGAAATACACATATTGGTGATTATTTATTTTTTCTACATGTATGTGGTCATGTGTATCAGTGGTATGGGATAGTATGAAGAGTTGAAGGGAGCTTGAAAGTCTGAATTCAAATCCCCTATATTTAAAGTACAGTACAAACTTGTTTGGAGTGCTTTTGGTAGAAATAACTTGATCCTAAAAGGAAATATGCCTATGCGTTTGAAAAGGAAGGTTTTTAATAAATGTGTTTTGCCAGTTCTTACTTATGGATCTGAGACTTGGACACTTAATAGAAGAGCAATACAAAGACTTCAGACCACTCAAAGAAGTATGGAAAGATGCATGTTGGGAGTAACAAGAAGAGATCGAAAATGCAATGTATGGCTAAAAGAACAAACAGGTGTTGCTGACCACATTGAAAAAATTAAAAGACTGAAGTAGAGTTGGGCTGGACATATTGCTAGAAGAGATGATAACAGACAGACAATTGAAATTTTAAACCGGATTCCAAGAGATTGTAAAAGACCTAGAAAGAGACCACATGCGAGATAGATGGATGAAATAAGAAAGTGTGCAGAGATGATGTGGAGAAGAGAAGCTAAAGATAGGAAAAGATGGATTGAACTTGGAGAGACCTTCATTCTCCAGTGGAATGATAATGGTTGATGATGATGACAAACGCATAGTTTTTATAATATTCTTAAATACTTTGTTACTGAAAATTATATTAAATTCTACATAACTTTTTTTTTCATAATAGTTTTATTTTTTTATTTGAAGTAATGTTAAATTAAAATTTTAATGCTACAGATAACAGAAATAAATATATATATCAATGTTAAATTTGTCTAACAAGATGAATAATTTATATATAGTATTGATAAATCGGTAGTGTTTTAATCATCATTCCTCCAAATTGAATAACTCTTCTTAGCAAACCTATTTAACATATTTTAAAGTTTATTTGAATGAATAATGTAAATGGCTAATTTTTTTTTAACCTTTAGTATAAATCGATAAAACAATTAATATTATTTTTTCAAGGTAATTAATTAATCAGATAACATAAACTTACATTCTCATTATATTTTTTTTTTTTATCATTTCCTCTTTTTCCTCATGTTGAATTTATAAAAATAAATTTCTATTAATTAGATGAAAAAAGATTAAATTAATTAAAATAATGTTCTATGACTATAATTATCAAGATTTTTTTTTATTAATAACGTATTATTAATTTTACTTCCATCATTAAATCCATATTCACTATATTTAGTTTTTTAAAATAAAATAACACAAGCAAACATTAACAATATATATATATCGTTATTTGATTTGACACTGACAAGCTGTAAATAAAAAAAAATCACAAATGTCAATTAAAATAATATAAAGCAATTTGAAAAATAGCTTTAAAAATATAACATGATTGATTTAAGATCTTGGCCTCTATAAAAGAATTGAGATAAGAGAGTGAAGATAGATCGATCTTTTCTCAGTAAAAGTTTTATCTTGGGCCTTGGATTGAGAGTATTTTATTTACTTAATAAACTAGTGTTGGAATATTAATCTTGGTTACAATATAATATTAACTGCTGGGAAAGTTTATATTTATATAACACCTATATAGTTTTAATATATGCCTTAATATTTAATAAAAAATGAATACGTATATATGTAATAAAGAAAGAATGACTATATGTTTTGGGTAGAGGTCATATTCTCTTATAAATGGAATGTAAGAAAATATAAATATGTGAAGTATAAGTTTCATTATATGTTCAAATAAGTCCAAAAATAAGTCGTCAATCAATAAAAAAAGATTAATATATAAATAAATTTTAAACAGTATATATTAATATTCAAAAGACCAGAGAAATGTGAGTTAAGAAATATATACATTAACTTTTTTTAAAGAATATAGATTGATAAGCAATATGTTTTGTAAAAAAATTAGGTATTTTTGACAGTTTTTATATAAATTATTACACCATTGCTTAATGAGATATTAAATTAAGTCAAACATCTGAGTGATCTAAATATTGGTTACATTCCTGCAAAATTTTACATAACTCACTAGATGAATGGAATGTACATGTGATTATAAATGAAAGTGCTGTTTATAAAGGTATTGCAAACATGATAATTAGTTAAGCATGCATATAGGTGTTTTTTAAATTTTAGTATTAGTCAAGAGCTTTAATTAGTATAAATAGAGTTGAATTTCAAAAATCTTACACTTTTCAGCAAAAAAACTTTTATTATTGAGTACAGTTTCGACTGTACCATGCAGTCTTCATCAGATCTTATTCTATTCTTTCAACTTTCTCTATCCTCCATCTTACTCTAGTAATTCAACTTCCTTTTCCTACTAGAGTAAGATGGAGGATAAAGAAAGTTGAAAGAATAGAATAAGATCTGATGAAGACTGCATGGTACAGTCGAAACTGTAATCAATAATAAAAGTTTTTTTGCTGAAAAGTGAAAATGTGTAAGATTTTTAAAATTCAATATTATATATGAAGACATCAAAAACAGAGGAGGAAGAAAAGATTTTAGAAGGACTATGTAAATAGAGTTGCTTATACTATCCTTTCAAAAACAATATACTATTAAAGAACCATGAACAAAAATTTCCCTAAACTGTCTCCATAATAGATTTGGAAATAAGCGCCAGATTGTTGTAAAATAAGTGCCATATTTAATTGATAAAAATTGAATAAAAATTACTATATATAAATGAATAAATAGCCATCCAGAATTTGCTGTGTATTAAAATTGGATTATAATACTAATCAATGTAATATATAAAAAAAGGGATTACCGTTTACAATATTCATAATTATTTTACTTCTTAGATGTTCTATAATGATCATTTAATGCTTGAATTATTTATTTCCTTAAAAATTGTGGAACTACTATATATATATGTGTGTGTGTGCTGTATGCACAGATAATGAAGCTAGTAAATATATATAATTAGATGCAAGATATTAATTTACTTTAAAAATAAGAATATTGATTTATTTTAGCTAAGCACTTTCAACAGACTTCTTACTCTCATACCTATAGTTGCTGTTGTTAAAACTGCATTTTAGAAAAAAAAAATTATGCAAAATGATGCAAATAATTTATAACTGCCATTTTCAGGATAGGGCAAAGTAGGCTTCTCTTCTATTAATAGACTTAGAATCGCTTGCTATATGAAACGCTTCTTTAATCTTGCATTTAGCATCGTGTCTTTCTGAGCAAACGATGTTGGCAAATGTGGATTCGAATTTGTGGCCTGTTGTTCTTTTGTGCTCAAAAAAATGGAATTGCCTTCTTGTTTGGTTTTATTGTACAGGTATTTGTGCTGTTGGCAATGTTGGTCCTAATCTTTCCATAATATGTGACCTGGCGGTTGGCTTGTGGGCAGATCATTTTGTATATGACCTGAGGAGTGAGCTCAGGTGTGATTATATCCTTGGAATTATTTCTATCAACAGGAAAGTCAATAAATTCTATTACAAAATTAACCACAACCACATCAAGGATAATAAGCCAAGAATTCTGATACCATACTTCCAACCCCTGGACAAATGTCCCAACAATAAGCTATCTAAAGACTTCAGCATCACATATCATTCACTTCCAAATACAAACAGACTTATCAATAATTCCAAGGATATAATAACACCTAAGCTCACTCCTCAGGTCAGGTATAAAATGATCTTCCCACAAACCAACTGCCAGGCCGCATACTATGGTGAGACAGACCAACACTGCCAACAGAGTGGCTCAGCACAAATACCTGTACAATAAAACCAAAACCAAACAAGAAGGCAATTCCATCTTTTGTGAGCACAAAAGAACAGCAGGCCACAAATTCGAACCCACATCTGCTAACATCGTTTGCTCAGAAAGACACGATGCTAAACGCAGGATTAGAGAAGCATTTCATATAGCAAGCGATCCTAAGTCTATTAATAGAAAAGAAGCCTGCTTTGCCCTGTCCCAAAAATGGCAGTTATAAATTATTTGCATTACTTTGCATACATTTTCTTTTCTAAAATGCATTTTTAACAACACCAGCTATGAGTAAGAGAGCAATAAATCAATATTCTTATATTTAAATTAATATCTTGCGTCTAATTATATATATTTACTAGCTTCATTATCTATGCATACAACACACACACACAAACACACACACATATATATATAATAACCATTTAAGTATATAGTTCTTGAATAAAGTTGATCACAGTATTAATGAGAAATAAAAATGAAAGCATTCCATCTAAATTTATAATACTTTTGAAATAAATAATGGTAGCTGGATATTATTTACTGAAAACATGTATTAAGGTCTTGCATGGTACTTCAGTTTAAGCCCATCAAGGCAGACATGACTGCAAGTAACTACTTCAAGGAGGAAGATTTAGCAGCCAGGACACCACTTCCTTTATTTTGCTGCAATATTTTATATAAATACAATTTGTCTACCTTACTTCAAACACTTTTTGTCAGATTGTGAGAGTATATACAATAAAAAATGGACAAATTGTATTTAACATTTGGTTTGAAAAAAAAAAAATACAATAAGAGATGAAGATTCTAAAATCCTTCTATAACGGCATTCAAAAATTCAAAACACAGTATTCCGGTCAAAATACAGTAGCAGGTGTAATAAAGTTGATTGCTTGATTTTAGACCTTTGATTTTTTTACAGTTTTAGGATAAAAGAGAAATAAATATCAGGAGATTTTGATGAGATATTGGCTTAAAACATACTAGGAAAGTTTTAAATTCTGTTCAGACAGACTACATTTTTGATAATGATTATTAATATTCTTTGCAAACTAGTATCAAAACATTACAACCTAAAGATAGCATAATAATACTTAGGAACATATTTGTGATTTATTGTAATAATTCATTTATGTAAATTAAAATAAGGCTGGATACAGGAAATTGCATATACAAAATCTATAGTAATTTTAAAAATAGAAAAAATCTTTTAAAGCTTATCATTTTCAATATAGTTGATCAGTCCATATTTTGTGAATTAGGAAAGTCATTAACAGATTTGGGATCTATTTAAAGAATGAAATTAAAGTGAATTTGCTGAATGATGATTTACACTGGTAGCAAATATGAATCAATATTTAAAACAACCCAGTAATCTTCTCCTAATATGCATTATATAGGAGAAATGTTCTAGTGCCTTATTAATAAAAAAAAAATTTTCTAAGTGATTCAGCTTTGTCTAGTTTGACTCTACAATCAAAATTGTTGATTTTCACTATCTTTTAAATCAATTCTGTTAAAGAGCTGTCTAAGTTCAATAAATTGTAGCTCTTAAGAGCTTATGCAGACATTTCTTGATCAAATTTCATAAAAGAGTAAATAATGCCTTGATATCATGGGTTTTGGGTTCTAGAGTATGTTATATAATCAATTACCATATAGAATTAGTATTATTTTTTTCTCTGCTAAAATATTTTCTTCAGCCAAGTTATATAATGTAGCTAAGAAATCTTTTCCTTACACCAGAAAAATTAATTAACCGACTCGCACCCAGGGGTTGTAAATAAAAATTCTTCAGCTGGATAGTTGGGTCCAAGACACTTAAGTGTCTGAAAATTTTAGATTTTCTACTCAGTTGTTAACTCTTACATAAATGCTGGCTTTGGGTTAGTATTTTTAGATCTAGTGTCTGAAACTATTCTAGCGCCTCACTGAGGAGTGCCAAAGTATGAAACCATTGGTCTGGGATTTGGATGTGGTTTCTGATGGAGATATTTTAAACGCTTTCTCTTGCTAAAGCATTTATCACAAAGCTTGTTGAGCAATTAGCAAAGCTCTTTGTTCATATTTTACAAGCTTAAAAAAGAAATGGGGTCATGTGATATATGACTATTTTTTTTATTCTTCAGCTATTATCTATGTAAAATATATTACAAGAATAAACTTAATTATATTATTTAGTTAGCATTTAATAATTATTTTACGAGTCATTAATAAAATCAGTAATTTTTTTAGAACTAATTTCACAAAAAGTTAACGTTAATTTACTAAATATGTTTTGATTGAAATATAAAATTATTTGATTTATCAGTGTGGATTAAGTCACACTTATAAATAGAGCTTAAAGAATTCTTTTTCTCCTTAAAATTGAATATAAGATAATATCTCCAATACATGAAAAATACTGTTTGCAAATTAGAAATGTTCGTTTTTATATTTTATTTCAGAATCGTTACGTTTTTTTTTTGTTGTTGTTGTTGTTAACTTTTTCAGGGCTTAAGAAGACACTAGATTAAATCTCAAAACTGATAAAGAGATTACAAATGGAAAAATTTACTTCTGCATTATTCTTTAAACTTTTTAAATTTTTGTTAGTTTTTAATTTACTACTGTAGCTACTAGATTTGCTGAAGCGTGTCCTTTGTGAAAAGAATCTAATCCAGGCTAACAAAGAATTAGAAATGCTAACATTCTTTTTGAGCGGATAATTTGTTATTGGATATTTACGTATATCAGTTGTTGCTTCAGTAAAGAGATTTTTCTTGAAACCCTTGTTTAAATAAATTATTAACAGAAGTGTTTTTCAAAAATACAATTCTAGAAATCGCAAAACATGATTGGTCTAGGCCCAAGATAGCTGACTAATAAAGTTAACAAAGAACTTAACCACTAAATACCTAACCCTGTTTAACTCAATAATGTTAGTTCCATAACTCATCTCCATATTTGTAATATATCATCCATATTAATTAGTTTAATAAATGTTTTGAGAAAGATAGCAAATGCTTTTATATACATACTAATAAATCTTTTGTAATTTTTATTTTAACATAAAACCGGTCCATAACACTTGTACATACGAATATAATACATATACGAATTGTAACAATTAAATTAAAATAAATTTCTCCTAAAATGTATTAAGTTATTCATGGGTAATTATTAGTAAAGAACCTGAAAAAAAAAAAAAAAAAGACTACAAATGAAAAATATTTCAAATTATTTTCGTTACTTAACGCATTTTAGAAATGTTATAATTCACAAAATAAACTAAGTACTGGCCATTTTCTTGATTTATTACCTCTTTTATTATTTTTTTTAATTACACTCCTATTTCTCGTAATAAAATTATTACAATACATTTTTATGGTATATTTGAAACTGTTCACAGCAACAAAAATCAAATAACATTGCATAATACTTTTATTATAACCCTTTTTAGTTATTTAAATACAGGTATACTTTATATTCCTGGAGTTTAGATGTAATTATAGGGAATTTGAACCCAGACTTTCAAGCTCCCTTCAGCTGTTCAATATATCTCATACAGCCGCACATGACCACACAGATGTGAAAAAGATAGCTGATCTCCAATATACTTATTTCATGCTGAACCAACTTAATATAAACTGAGAACTTATTATATATATATATGGGAGATAATGATCTTGACCAATTGTATGAAATACATATATTGAATATCATTTACCTTTTCCTCATTTGTGCGGTCATGTGTATTGGTTGTATGAGATCGATTGGATAGCTGAGAGCTTGAAAGTCTGAGTTCAAATCCCCTATAATTATAATCATTTTTATATATGAAAGAAAATATTTTTTAATAATGTTTTCAATGG
This sequence comes from Epiperipatus broadwayi, assembly GCA_028023455.1. Taxonomy (NCBI): domain Eukaryota; kingdom Metazoa; phylum Onychophora; class Udeonychophora; order Euonychophora; family Peripatidae; genus Epiperipatus; species Epiperipatus broadwayi. The sequence continues at coordinate 127,144 of JAQFVV010000938.1, read as the reverse complement.
CAGTTATGCTGAAAAAAAAAACAACAACTTGATTTTGGAATCATTTAAGAAATATCATTGATTTTATGTTAAAATGCATGGAAACTATTTCTAGCAATAGTACAACCTTCGGCATTAAATTAATACAACATATTTGTTTTAAAAACACAGATTTCAAAAATGTATTTATTAAAATGCAGCTCTAAATACTAAAGACTGAAGTAAACTATATTAAAAAAATGACAAATGATGATGGACAATCAGTAATAATGATGAAACATTATTACTTGGCCATAATGCTCTATTAACTAAAATACTAAAGTTTGCTTTTGGGATATGTCATATCTGACCTTGCCTTCAGAAATTAATTAATCCAGATTCCTTCCTTATCTGATCATATTGAGCATTTCTGGCCAATAGGCTGATGCACAGACAAACACATAGCCAATGATAAGTACAGACCAATAAGCAAGCATGATTGCTGAATCCGAGTGTTTCCAGTAAGATAAAGGATCTGCCATTAAATAGTCAGCCTTTCTGGATGCAAGGCAGATAAATAGAAAGTGCGAGAGAGCGTTAACATCAGTCAACCTGAACGACTGAATGTGCTCTCCAGTGAAACCTTTGTCATCAGCAAGGGTATCTTCACTAGCCATTATCGTGACATCTCAGCAGTGAGGCAAGTCCACCTAAGACTGGAAGCGTCTACATCTGCAGTTGACTCGAGGCAAGCTGTCAAAGTGCATCTGGAAGAGTCCAAACTAGAGACAATTCGAGGCAAGCTGTCCAGTGCAGCCAGAAGAGTCTCTCCTGAACTCACGAGGCAGGCTAATCATATAGCTGGGAGTTGCATCACTCGGTAAGACTATCTCAACATTAATTGTATAAACTATATGTGTATTGTTTAACATGTATATATTTTTGTGATTAATAAATTGTACATATTAATTGTTGAGTAGTTTTGTCATTCATTTGTCTGTTGGTTTGGAAATGAACCTGTAAATCAAGCCAAACACAATGGGATAGAATTTATTATAAGTAACATATACATTTTAATGATGCCTAGTTTTGAATGAATTGAAATTATGACAGATATATGGAATGCAGAACTCTAACTTAAAACCTTTGCAAATAAGACTAAATAAAGTAAAAGTATTTGTTTACTCAAATTCCAAAACGTTTTGATAGTCATCCAATAAGTAGCAAATAAACGTTCTTACTTTAATTCCTGACTGAAGAAAAAATACATAAATATGTTTATTTTGCAATAAAATAATAAAATTTATTATTGTTACATTTTAAAGTAGTAATGATGCTATTCTTTATGTATTGATATATATATGTTAAGATGGCTTAATAATATGACATACAATAAAGAATGCAAAATCGTAGGTGTATACATATATTTAAAGTTTAAAAGAAAAAGTAGAAATGAACACAGATAATATTTACATAATATTTGCTTGAAGGTTTATGATGATGGTATTTTAGATGTGATAATATGTTGGATTATTTCCATCATCTATCACTAAATGCTGAATGTCTAAAGAATTTTAAACTTTATTTAAACTTCTCAGATACAAACAACGGTTAGTCTATTTGTGTGTTATTATTAACAGTTGTTTGTATTTGAAAAGTTTAAATAAAGTCTAAAATTCTCTAGACATTCAACATTTAATGATAAATAATGGAAATAATCCAACATATTATCAAAGAAGTATGGAGATGCATGTTGGGAGTAACAAGAAGAGATCGAAAACGCAATGTATGGGTAAGACAACAAACAGATGTTACTGACCTCATTGAAAAAATTTAAAAGACTGAAGTGGAGTTGGGCTGGACATATTGCTAGAAGAGATGATAATAGATGGACAATTGAAATTTTAAACTGGATTTCAAGAGATTGTAAAAGACCCAGAAAGAGACCACATATGAGATGGCTGAATGAAATAAGAAAGTGCATGGGGATGATGTGGAGAAAAGAAGCTAAAGATAGGAAAAGATGGATTGAACTTGGAGAGACCTTCATCCTATAGTGGATTAATAATGGTTGATGATGATGATTATCATGTTTAACATTTACAGATATTATTTAAAATAAAATCTGGAAAAACTGAAATATTGATTAAGTAATAATATTTCTTGATATTTTTGAAAAAATAAATTATTGAGAACTAAATACGTTAAAAATCTCTATCTAATCCAAATGCAGATGGTCCTTGATTTTCGTACGTAATTGGTTCCTGAAATGTGTACAAAAGTTGAACTATACAACGTAGAGCAATATATTAAAAAAAAAAAAAGACATCAAAAAGTGTTTTTAAAATATTTATTTTTTATTGATGTGGATTAGCATATTTATAAATAAGACTTTATTGATTAGTACCTAATGTTTTCTTTATAAATTTATCAAAAGATAGTTGAATTGTAGTGTTTTTTTTTCTTGATGAAAAGTTCCATAACATGCTGTCCTTTTTTATTGCCCTTCTTATGAAATAGCAAATTGTATGAAAGTAGAATGTATGAAAATAGAGAACTGCCTGTATTTTGTTTGACTTATTTCTGATTTTGACAAAATTTAAATTTTTAATGTAATAAAAAAAACTGTTTTTGTCTAAACACAGTTTTTTTTTTTTTAAAAAAAAAAGATACATACAATTATTAGAATAATTCTAATGAGTGAAGAAAATCTTTAATTAAAACTTATTGTTAGTTTTAATGAATGTAAAATAAAAAATGGAACAATTGTAATTTGATTATCTTGGGTTTTTTTTCTTCATGTGTCATAGCATTGGCCGGGAAGCGAACCCGCTTACTCGGGACAACTGCTTGTAAGGCAGCTGTGCTGACGACTCGACCACCCACACTTGACTTATCTTGTTTTTATTAATCAAGAAGAATGAGACTTACTATTAATCCCTCTGTTATAAATACCATAGTATTTACTATAAAGGGTTGAGTCCAGTTTAACTAAAATGATTATTATAAAATAGACAAGTTTAAAAAAAAAAAAAATTGCTAATCTCCATTTTGGATCAAACTTGATCCCTAAAAAAATAAAGCAGGCCAGCTTCTCCATGATGTCTCATAGCCAAATATACGTGCAGTGAATATCACTTGCTATATATGAGATTGATAAATTACAGAAGCAGAATTGAGTTGAGGATTGCCAGCATCATAGTGCAAAAATAAATTGTAAAAGACCTAGAAAGAGACCACATGTGAGATGGGTGAATGAAATTAGAAAATATGCTGGGATGATGTGGTAAAGAAGCTAGAGATTGGAGATGGACTGAACTTGAAGGGACCTTCATCCTGCAGTAAATCGTTAATGTTTGAAAATGATGATAATGATATGGAAGAAACTTTATGTTCTATATCTATAAAAGCCAAGACAAAGAAATCTAATGTCATTCAGTTATATATTCTACATACAAGACATTTATTTCATATAGTACGATAGATGAAAAAAAACTATTGGGAAATACATATGAACTGTGTATGTTAGCTGAATATTGTCCTAAGGAATGAACTAAAAAATCTTTTCCACTCAAGTAATTTCACTTCAATTTGTATTTTAAAAAAAAAAACACAAGGAAAATGTCTTATAATAAATGGAGATTTAAAAAACTTTTGAATAAAATAAAAACAGATGACTACGAAATTAAATTAACAGGTGGAAATAAATTTGGGAAAATTTTCTAAAGAGAGAAAAAACTTAGAAGTAAATTTTCATTACCCTAAAAATTGTTTTCAATTTTAAAAGCAAGTAATATTAGGAACTGAAATATTATTTTTATATTAGAATACGTGTGTGTGTGTGTGAGCACGATAAATTTAACATTTAACGGTTTATATTTTGTTAAAATACATTAATATTGGATTGTATAGTTAGTTAATGAAAGTTATAATAAATGAAACCATTCTGTACTATCCGTCATGCATGTGTGCACATTTATAGCTTGTATACTTAAGACTCCTTACAATGTATGTATTTCTTTACCATGTTAAATCATTAATTATTTTATTGTTCAACCTACAGAAATCATCATCATCAACCATTATCAGTCCACTATAGGATGAAGGTCTCTCCGAGTTCAATCCATCTTCTCCGATCTTTAGCTTCTCTTCTCCACATCACCCCTGCACATTTTCTTATTTCATCCATCCATCTCACATGTGGTCTCTTTCTGGGTCTTTTACAATCTCTTGGAATCTGTCATTCTGGCGAAATTAATTCATACTTGTGCATCTCCTCTTAGTCATAGCACCAATATTAATAGCAATTCCGAAGCTGGCTTCAAACTAATGATATATGGGGAGTAGACATCTATATAATTCTCTTTAAAATTTAGACGGTGCTATGGTAATGGTCAGTTTTATAAGCCCATTCACTTTATAGGTTTTATGGAGTCACTTTGTCTTACAACACTGAGAAAGATGTAAGACAGGGTGACTCCATATCTTCAAAACTTTTTACAGCAGTGTTGCAAGAAGTATTTTGTGGATTAAAATGGGAAACTAATGGAGTGAAAGTAAATGGAGATTATTTAAGTCATTTAGATTTTGCAGATGATCTAGTTGTTTTTGCAAATAATGCTTCAGAGCTGCAGGAAATGTTGCAGGAGTTATCAGATGAAAGTAGGACTAAAGATAAATGTTAAAAAGATTAAAGTAATGTTTAATCAATTTGCTCAAAATGTGAAAATAAAGATTGATTATGATGAATTAGAAGAAGTTAAAAGTTACAAATATCTTGGTCAGATTACTAATACAGATGGAAACATAATGGATGAAATTAATCATAGAATTAAACTTGGTTGGAGTGCTTTTGGTAGAAATAACTTGATACTAAAAGGAGATATGCCCATGTGTTTGAAAAGGAAGGTTTTTAACAAATGTGTTTTACCAGTTCTTACTTATGGATCTGAGACTTGGACACTTAACAGAAGAGCAATACAGAGACTCCAAACCACTCAAAGAAGTATGGAGAGATGCATATTGGGAGTAACAATAAGAGATTGAAAACACAATGTATGGGTAAGAGAACAAACAGGTGTTACTGACCTCATTGAAAAAATTAAAAGATTGAAGTGGAGTTGGGCTGGACATATTGCTAGGAGAGATGATAATAGATGGACAATTGAAATCTTAAACTGGATTCCAAGAGATTGTAAAAGACCCAGAAAGAAACCACATGTGAGATGGATGGATGAAATAAGAAAGTGTGCAGGGGTGATGTGGAGAAGAGAAGCTAAAGATCGAAGATGGATTAAACTTGGAGAGACCTTCATCCTGCAGTGGATTGATAATGGTTGATGATGATGGTAACTATTAGTTTCTTTATCGCCAGATATGTTCATGGTACCATATGACTTTGAGCATTGATAATGATCAGTACTTTTTGATATAAGATTAATTTTATAATTATTTTAGCACTTAAGTGTGTGCAAACAGCAGGAATTATTAACGACTGCTCCTTAATATTATGCCCTCAAGTTTAGCATCGTCTTGATGATAATTACTCTAAGATTTTATATTGTCTCTTTTGAAACGAGTCTAATGGTGACTGTTATTGATTATTAGCTACTATGTTATATTTACTTATATTTGCTTCTGATACTAATTCTTTGCTGATTTTCTACTCTTCTATTGCATCCATCTCTGATACTTGCCAGCATTTCCATATTCCCGTATAAACCTCAAATTTTTATATACCATCACAATATAAATTAAAAACTTTTTTTTTTTTGGTATCTAAACTGATATTAAAATATAGTATAATAAATAGACTATGAATAAACACATAATTCAATTTTAATTAATAAAAATAAGATTTATTAATATAACAATATATATAACCATTAGAAACCAGCCAACACTTAGACAATCTCAAGATGGATAATTAATCAACAATCTCAAACTATTGTCAAGGTAACCTTCTTTTAACAATAAAGGTCATTGCCTTGACAACAGTTTGAGAATGTTATCTATATTAGATTTGTCTCAGTGTCAATTGGTTTCTTATGGTTACTTATAAACCCATTTAGCCTTGAACAATATTACACTTATTATATATATTTATATAAGTTAATAAGTTATTAAATATAATTTAATCTTTGTTAAGCTATTTGATTGGGAATTAATTATCAGTTGTATGTTGTATAAATTTTATCTATATATATATCTAGCAGATGCTGCAAATGACATTAACCAGAAAAAAAATACCATCTTTGCACAAATATCTATAAATAAATATTTAAAGTTATATATAAAATTTTCAACTAAGTATGTTTAGTTTGTTTCCTTGTGTTCTTACAATTACAAACATAAAATTATTAATGATATCATTAAAGTATATTAAAATATATTGTCATAAAAATAATTCATAAATTCTCATAATTAAGATCTATTGCTCTTTACATATATAATGAGAATAAACAAACATACTATAAGATTTTAACTTAATACACTGTAGTCTTACACACATCTGCACATATATACATAACGGTTTCGAACTTAGACTATCACATGACCCTCAAATCTCCATGCCATCTTATATTGCTGACCCACCAGATCATACACATGTTGAAAAGATAAATAATCACCAATAAACGTATTTCGTGGTAAACCAGCACTCATCAGTTAGTCCAGATTACCATCTCCACACATATATACAATCAGTGCTGAAGCAGTCGATCTGACACTCAGATTGAGCTTCACAGCCCACTTACAATCTCCTACCACCAAACCATATTTAAACCCTATCCTTACGTGTGTATACATATTTACTAATACATATTTTTCCTCTGCTTAACCATTTAAAATAACTGACGTAGATATATATGTCTTAATGCAAATAAGTTTAATAAATTAAGATTAAATAATTAAGTTTAATAAATAAATATTTAATGTTATTTTAATGTGTATGTGTGCATAATGGATATGTATATATTTTCAGTGAGGGGAGATTACTAATAAATCTTACTATACAGAAAAAGAATCAGAATTAAAACCAATTCTTTTTTTATGTTGCACTTCAAGTATACAATAGTCAAATATGTTTAAAAATACATATATACAAGCAACAAAGATTACAAATTATAAAATTATTATATAAAAGCCTTTTTCGGCAAAATCATGTTTTTTTGCCCTTTTCAATATGTCTCTACGGTTTAAAGCACATACAGCGACATCTATATCAACACATGAGAGAAGACAGATAAACAAATGGATATCTGACACGATCTATTATGTCATATATATAACAGAGTAATTTTGTAGTAGAATTGAAGAAAAAAAAATCACATAATAGATCGTGTCAGATATCCATTTGTTTATCTGTCTTCTCTCATGTGTTGATATAGATGTCGCTGTATGTGCTTTAAATCGTGGAGACATATTGAAAAGGGCAAAAAAACATAATGTGCCAAAAAAGGCTTTTATATAATAATTTTATAATTTGTAATCTTTGTTGCTTGTATATATATATTTTTAGACATATTTGACTATTCTAATAAATCTTATAAATAAAGTTATATTATTAATGTATATTGAAAATTTATATATATATATGTAATTTATTATTTACTCTTAGTGGTCAGAAAATGATGCAATTCTTTTAAGAAGTTTCTCGAACACAACTAAAAACAATTAACCGGAAAACCCATAAGTCAGAATTAAAAGGTTACAATTCGTAACCGTAAAGTAAAAATCCATTAGTGGAAATTTTATCCACTTAAGATTGTTTTAAAATCATAAGACTTATTTTAAAACAATCATTCGAGAATCTTGTAACAGGATTGCATTGTTTCCAAAAACTTACTCAACAAAAGGTATCCGGTCAGCAGATTTCAGCTCTGCTAAAGTGCTCAAATTGCCTCAAGTCCAGCAGCTAAGTGCTCTACTACATCATCAAGAAAAGAGTATAAATACTACTGGATTTGAATCCAAAAAGGGAGATGACCATAAAATAACCATGGTAAACCTAATCCACGCTGGTTTAAACTTTAATTCAATGTGCAGTGAGTAGGGGAAATTTCACCTTCCCCTCTGTTCCAACATGCTTGTTCCCATGATCAAAGCTCCGGATCCCGTACCTATGAATTTTCCAATGACTATAGATTAAATCAATAAAATGCTACCTGTTTTTCCTCATTCCAAAACCTAGATCTAGTATGTTAACTCCGATGGACACTAAAAGCATCAAGGACCGCCACTATCTGTGATAAGATAAAAGAACTCTAGCTGCTCTATGACTCTATTAAACTCAGCCTTCTACAATAACAATAATCCTGATGCTCTACTATAAAATCTCTTGTAAAATGTTTATAGTTTACGTATTCCTAGTTAATCATAACTCTATATAACTTAACCTCCTCTATCATTGACCCTCTATTTAATATGTTTTTCTTGTATTTTCATGTGGCAATAATCTTTTATTTCCTTTTTATATTATATGTGTTTGTGTTTTAAATATGCCAATAATATCTCAAACTCACTAGCATATAACTGATTTCTTCTTATTTTCTTCCTCACCACTTGCGGGATGATCAAAAAATTAGCTTAATTAAAAATACAGATCAACATCTGTTTTTCTAAAAATGCTTTTTTTCTCTTTTAAATAATAATGCGCTAATCATAAATGTAAATGTATTCTATATAAGTAAAATCTACTTATTATCCAAGTCATTACCACCACCCCATTCGTTTCTGTATAACATATTTATTTTAATAATGGCATTTATTAATTTTGTACTTATTAAACGGTGTGGGAAGTTATAAATAAAACCAAGTAAAGGGAAAGGGGAATCTTTATATCTTAAAATTTATATAATTTAACTAATTTAAATAATCCATGACTGTTTAGCAGTTAGATCATATCATTACGCGGGATGTTCCATAATGTATGGGCATTAATTAATCAAATAGTCTTTAAAGCTATATATTTTATTGTTCCAAGCATATATTCGTGCTTTTCTTATCCGGAGATATCGCAAAGTCGAACCCCATTATTTATCTCAAAGTCCAATATCCAGGCTCTTAACCCCCCTGGGGACTTATTTGGTTGTATGTGCATGCTTTATATGGGGATCACTCTGAAAAAACCAGCCCAATAAATGCATAGCCGACCACTCTTCGTTCATGAACCGATCCTGCCAATGTGTGCAGAGTTATATCGGTATCTTTCTCAAAATGAATTCTATGAAGCACCTACTAGGATCCATGACTGGATCACATAAATCTGCTGCCATGCACGCACTGCCATGCTGTCATATTTCCAGATAATACCCATGAATATCCATAAGCCGTAATGTTGTGATTTTGCTAAACAAATCTATTTCTACTATTTAAAATGCGCGTCTTTGCGACGACATTATTATAAATATATTCATCAGCTATCTCACGCACATCTGTCACACTACAAATTGAATATTAATAAATATATCTTGTACAAATATAATGCTTCGTTCTAAAATGATAATTATCCTCCAAATCGGTTAAATGCTTATTTTGTTCCTTCTGGGAGTGGAATGGTACTTCAAAAGTATATTTCTTAATAGCGCTAAGTCTTGTATTCGTTGTTATAGTTATCATTATTGGCATCACCACAACCATAAACAAGGTCATCTGTTAAATCTAATCCCATAATTTATAAACAAAATGTAATGTGATTTCTCTATGACCAACGGTCATATAATATTTACGAGGCCAATGATTAATAAATAATGACACACATTTATTTATGTTTTGTCAAATTAATAAATCTTAAATATATATGTTATACATTTCAGAATCATTGTGTTTTCTTTTATTTAAATTAATATTTTAATTAACAATTTATGCTCGTACTGACTAGATGATTTCCGCTAATATATAATTAATATGAAAGGTAACGATCTTTAATTGCTTCCAAATTATAGTTCATACTAAGTTATTCCATCATTAAACTTAAATTAGAGTTTTTTGTGTCTCCGATGTGCGATGCCGGCGGAGAGAGATAAAATTAGATCTATACCATCGGTATTGTTGCTCATAAGTTGGTAGATCTGGAAAATAGGCAAATAGGGCAGAATTCATAAGTGTTCCTGACTTATATATCTTGCGCAAGATTGGATTCAAGGTACTTTTGCCTAGATGCTAGATCTTGTTATGTGAACAGACAAAATCGACTGGTACAGTGCTCAGCTTTATATTAAGATAGCCAATCTTCATACTTTAATATTAGGACAGGCTTCAAACTACTCCAACTCACAACTCTTCATCCATTCATCCTGATGATGGAATGTTCAAAGTCCATGTTATCTTCCATGGCTTTGAAACATTCCATCATCAGATTTTCAATAAAATGGATGGCTGAAGAGTTGTGGGTTGGAATAGTTTGAAGCCTGTCCATTAAAGTACGAAGATTAGCTATCTTAATATAAAGCTGAGCACTGATTGTATATATGTGTGGAGATGGTAATCTGGACCAAATGATGAGTGCTGGTTTAGCATAAAATACGGATATTGATGATTATCTTTTCAACATGTGTGTGATCAGGTGGGTCAGCAATATGAGATGCATGGAGAGTTGAGGGTCATGTGAAAGTTTGAGTTCGAATCCCTTACATATAAGATTTTAAATAAAAAATAATACTAGGAAATATATTTAAATTTTATTTTCTAAATAATTAAAATTTCATTTTTGGTTAGTTTATATATTTAAGTATTATAAGCACACATATGCATTTTCTAAATTAAATAATTATAAATTTATTTAAACGCACATTGATTACACAAGTAATATTTACTAAGGCTGTAAATCTCAAGAATATACACATGAAAATGCGAAGGTAGAGGTCCCTACCTTCGCATTTCACATGCATATTCTTGAGGTTTATAACCTTAGTAAATATTACTAAATTAAATAAATAAATAATGAAAGCATATGACCTGTTTAATTTATCTCAGAATTATCAGATCCATTCCTTAACTATACCTCCATTAAAAAGCATATTTCGTAATACAAATCAACATAAAAATTCTATTTGCAGAAACATGAACAAATTAAAGTTCATGAATCGTTAGAGCTCTTGTTAATACCCTCCAATACTTTCCTTGAAATGAAGATATATTAAATAAACGAGGTATTTGAAATCCAATTATATCCTAATTACAGCATTTAAAACAAAATTTTACCCAATTGAAACATATTTTGAATAAAATATTACACAGTAAACTTTTGACACATTAATATTTACCATGTTTTATTAACATTACCATTGATTACTTCTTAGGTATACTATAATAAATATGTAGTAGCATTGAAAATTTAATCCATAATAAATTCTTTGTTATATTATTTAAGTTACTTTCTTAATAATATAGACTGCAGTATTAAGATCATTTCATAAATTGATATATTCTTGTGGTACTGTAAATGCATTATGTGATGAAATGATTTATTATAAGATCTTAACAGATGTCTCGAAAGTCTTTGGGGCAAACATTTTCTTTACATAGCCATTCATTTTTGTAATAAAATCCAACTAATAATATTATATATAATGCACTGATTTTGTTTACTGAGATGCGGATTAAGAGAGAGCAACTAATCTAAGTTCATGGACTTATGTACTTTTTTCTTAAGACAACACATTTAAGTCACTATCTTATATATTGTTCCTACACATTTAAGTCACATTTCATTCAATAAGAAAGCTTTTTGAAATACATCAATGTTCATGAAAATGGTGGAAAATGCGTACTAAAATAGCACCAATAAATGCTTTTTAAAAAAATAATACCAAAATAAATCTGCAAATTAAAATGCATTTTAATAATCATAAGTTAGACAAAATATCAACATACATTGTATATTTATTCATTTAATATAATAAATAAAATTAAAACCGTGTGTAGCGCTTGAAAGAGAAGCTATAACGAATGCACAAATATTAAATGCTTAGCGCTTTCGAGGCGGGTTGCCTCATATTCATAGCAATACTGAACAATTCTATATTTTTAAATATCTATTAAAATAATATTTTAAAATATGTATGATTTAACATTATTTTAATTGCATAAACATAAAGCATGAATACATGCATACACACATTAAGTAATAATTGGCTATTTTGTTTATTTATGTTCATGTATTATTTGTTAAATGTATGCAGTATATAAAAAATATTAATAAACAAATCTACTAATATGTAATTCAATCTATTAAATCTTTCTAATAATAAAATATTAACTTTATTATGACACCCAATTTGACATACTGTCTGTTAAATATTTTAAAATTACTTGTATGTTATACTATGATGTATACTAATTACTTTTTATTAATAAGGTAAATTATTGATCTCTTTTGAAACAATTGAAAAAAAAAAGGTAAAATAAGCCAACAAATATATTTTTTTTATAGGAATATAGTGACTCCAGATTTAAATCCAAATCAAGATGGTACACAACGTATTTATTTTCTACAGAAATGTTTTATTTTTAAATATAAAAGGTTTTATTTTTCTGAGTAATATTACGTTACCATGAAATTACAGTGCCAATAATTAGGATCTATTAGTAAGTCTTATGCAATGTTATATTGCTAAGACTACTAATATATGGTATGACTGAAGATCTATCAGCCCCATATAGCTATTTGAGTTGAATAGCTGGGTTTAAAGTCATGTAGATGTCTGAAAATTTCAGATTTTCCACTCAATAGATAACTTTTAGATAAGTGCTTAGCTTTGAGTTGGTATTTTTAGATCTAGTGTCTGAACCTACCCTGGCACTTCTCTGAGGAGTGTCAAAGAATGAAACCATGGTCAGGGGTTTGGGGGGGTTCCTGACAGAGATATTTTAAGTGCTGGCTCTGGCTAAGCATTTATCACAAAGCTTGTTGAGGAATTGGCAATCCTCATTGTTTATAACTTACAAGCTTAAGAGATAGGGTCATGTGATCTATGACTCTTATTTTGACCATTGATAATTATTCGTTCACATTTTAAATACTAATGAAAGCTCCTTCCAAAAGTTGAATAATAAAACTTTGTTTTGATTAAAATCTAATTTTTAAAATAATTTCAAAAGTCAAATGTAATTTTTTAAAATTTATTTAATTTCCAAATAAAAATATCTATCAAATTCATTATATTCTGATAAATAATAATGGTTTAATACTAAAATTAAAGTTGAAAGCTTACAGCAAGTGTAAACAAAAAACTGTCAAAGTTTTAGTGCATTATTAGAGGGTTAATAATTGGCCCATTCATCTACCAAACAAATATTCCATTACACAAATTGTCACATAATGTGGAATTAAATACACCACAGAATTTGTTACTATAGTGTGCAGGGGTGATGTGGAGAAGAGAAGCTAAAAATCGGAGAAGATGGATTAAACTTGGAGACCTTCATCCTGTAGTGGATTGATAATGGTTCATGATGATGATGATATGTAATAAGTCCTCAGAAAAATAAGGTACCTAACTAAAGTCATATGAATATACATAATTCATTACAAAAAACAGTATAAAGACTATTTATAAACTATATTACTTAGTTTTTATGCAATTTAACTCTTGCTTTTGTAAAAATATTGTGCGAAAAGTTATTCAAAATATACAGCTCTCCCAACATATTTTTAAATACAAATTTAAATTTTTATAGAATTTAATCAAACTTACAGTGAAATTTTCATGCTTTATATGGATTGCATATTTCTGATTTTGTTCTTCTACAGGTTCAACTGTACATCCGTCCAAAGGTACAACTCCCTGGATAAAAAATAAATAAATATTAGAATGTATATATATCTTATTGAGATTTCCTATAGCTAAACACAATAGACAAGCAATCTTGATTATTTATGTATGAATATATATATTTAAAAATTTTAAAGGAAAACAAAAAATGAATACAGTTATTTATATAATGCTTTTAAAAATGTCTAAAAGGATTTAAATATTAAGTGGATAATAAATTTTTAATATTATAAAATAAATTACTTAAAATTAAATAAAAAGATCTCTTTGAAAAAAATAGATATAATTAATTAATTTCTAATTCTAAAAAAAAATCTAAACTTTTAGTGTAACATAAGAAAGAAAACTTTTGTATAAATGAAAATACTGTTTTAAAATATACACATAATTATAAAAGTTATTTTGAACATATTTCCATTTAAAAGATAAAGAAGAAAATAATTAAGACTATTTTTAATCTATTTTGATTTAATAAATAAGACAAACAACAACAAATACTGTATTACAGTTATCAATACATAAATAAGTGCTGGGTTTTGGGTTGATATTTTATATCTAGGGTCTGAATATTCTGGCTCCTTACTGAGGTGAGCCATAAGCTCAAAACCAATTAGTCTGGAGATAAGAGTATTTTCGATAGAGATTTTAAATATTTTCTCTTACCGCACTTATTAATTAAAAGCTTGTTTGAGCTATTGGTATACTCTCTATATTTCATTGTATTAATTATAATTGCATTTTATTATTTATAACTATAATCCTTTTACTTATCAGACTACATTCTTTAGTATATGACACAAGATACTGAAACTTAGTTTCAACTAAAGGGCTTAAAAAATCAAATAGCAGTTGTTTACTTATATCCATTCCATATGAAATTTGAGGTTCCCAAAGATGTATGCAATGTTCTTTATGTTGAGTCATAGCCCAACACAGGTAAGCAGTCACTGCTTGTTGTATATAAAGTTCAAATAGTATCAAAAGTAAATCTGAGGTGAAGACCATCAGCATTTATCTGACTTATTTGTTCACCAGGGTACTTACGGATAATTCAACTGATGACGCATTTGACTTACTGATTTCCCTTCCGGTAGACATCGACGTTTTTTGCATGACAACATTGTCATGGCAACCAAGTGACTGACGTGATTAATCCATCAGAGAGTCAATTTTTTTTTTTACCCGCGAGATTTAAAATTCGGAGAGAGGTTTGGGAAATTTTTTGATTTTTCTGTCTATTGTGATTTTGCTATCCACGGCATCACAGTGACTTGAAAGATTGTCTATCCCAAATCGCAATGAGAAAAGGCACGTGGTTCGTTGGCTCCAAAATGACTTTTCGTGACCGCTATACGTTTCATCTATAGTTGTTCCAAACAATTAACATCCATAACATTTTGTGTGGAGCAATTGAATATTTCGGACAAAACTGTTATCGACTGGAACAACTACCTCGCAAAGTTTGTACCTGCAGATTGTTAAGAAATGAAAGGCGGAAAATCGGAGGTCCCAACACAATCGTGGAAACCGACGAAAGCCTCTTCACAAAACAGAAGAACAATGCCGGAAGAGTCCTACCACAGCAATGGCTATTTGGTGGCGTATGCAAGAGAGACTGAGGAATGTTTTATTGTAGCCATTCAAGATAAAAGTGCGTCTACTCTCATGCAAGAAATTTTGCAAAATGTACATGAAGGCTCGACTATCTACAGCGATTGCTGGAAGGGATATAAGAGCAAAGAGTTAGATGAGGCTGGATATGAACACCATCGTATTAATCACACATACAACTTTGTAGACCCCACAACTGGCGTACATACACAAAATGTTGAAAGGTTGTGGGGTTTGGTCAAATGGTGTAATAAAAAACACAGAGGGACAGCACGTCAGCACCTGGACTCATATTTGAGTGAGTTTATGTGGAGGCAGTCGTATAAAGCTGATCCTTTCGCTGCGATTTTGGAACATATATCCCAATTCAGTCCTCCGCAGTGAACGCTATTTGTAAGTAATTTTAATTTTTTTTCTAATAATTATAATTTTATAATTTAATTATATTATTGAATATAGACAATAAGTAATCCAAATGCATGTAAAAGTAAGGTCGCCATTAATGCCATATTCACATTAAATCTTTATTTTAAATGTACAAAAATTTTTTGGTAATATTTCTACAATCATCAAACTTCCACTTAATTACGTTTACTTTGTAAATAATTTTCAATAATTTTTTAAATCAAATTACCAATATACAGTACGTTTTTAAAATTACCAAATGCATGTAAAAGTATGGCATGTGATAACACATTTTCTCCAAGATCGCCATTAATGCTAGATTCTTATTAATTTTTTTTTTTTTAAATTTACAAATTTCTTTTGTTAATATTTCTACACTTATCAAACTTCCACTTAATTACGTTTAATTTGTAAATAATTTTCAATAATTTTTTAACTCAAAGTAGCAATTGAAGCACTCAAATCTGTTGCACACATTTGGCTTCACTTTCTGGTGATGTTTGAAACCTCTAAACATGGGTTCAAACCCAATCATTTAATCATAAACCACTAGGGAGTGAAGGTATACCGATGCAAGTGATTGTTTATGTCTTTGTGAACTTTACATTCGTCTAAAATTAATATACATATAAATTATATATTTCTATTACCGTAGACAATCATGCGTATGTGTGTGTAACAGATAAAACTTAATAATTAAGAGCGTTGTATTATGCATACTTTTATTCATATCAATTTTAATAGGGAGAAAGTTCGAGAGTGCAATGCAAATGTATTAAACAAAAGACTTACCGTATTCTAAATTCAGAAGGAATCTGTTTTTATTCTAATACAGGTTTATTTAAATTTCACGTTACTTAATATTTATTCCGCAGAAATTTCAGCCTAAAATAGATTAAGACCAGCTCTCTCGAACTTGATCTCGCTCATCCTTCAAAATTTGCTGTATCATTATAACCGTTAACATACATCTGGGGATTACCCAAAGGCAGTCACAAATGAGTATAAATACCACCACATTTCCTAACTAAAGGAGCCCTACATGTTATTTTCTAATGCTGTTGCTGGGGGAAGTTACGTCACTCAGAAATGTAAAATGGTGAGTGAGTAGAATTTAGATTTGCTTCCCTGATCTTTCCAAGATCTAACCAATGCCAAAGTACTCGTAAGCCATCGTGTCCAAACTACTGCCAAAATGAACTGTATATTACATAAGGAACGGACTGAAACTCCAATTTTGTAAAATACTGCTAAATTAACTATATTTTGTAAAACATGGAACCAACACGTGTGCATACGGCTGTGAAGTCATCTGAAAGAAAGGTAATTCCCTGCTGCAAAATGAACTCTAATGCTTTCATCTTAATAATCCTCTTAATCATAAAAAGTAAACTTCAACCTTCGATAATGTTAATTCCAATCACCTAATGTATGTCTTTTTAAATATCTCTAGTTTTGTAATCCTTATAATTTCAAAATGTAATTGCTTATTTTTCCATTGGTAATGCTAAACCGAGTAATTGCTTAAACATGACCTTCTTTTTGATTTCTTTTTGCTTTTATATTTAAATTGTTTTTTACTTTTTTGATAATTTCTTTTTTTTACTTTCTAAACTCAAATGCTAGGTTTTCACTCTTATTGTATTTTTATTTTAAATGCGGCAAATTTTTTTATTTAATATTATGCAAATCATACCAATTTTAATATGCTAATAACTCAATCTGGCGAATCAATCTTATTTTATTTTTGCTATTCCGCCATTAGGGAATATTTAACCGTAAACGTAAGTTTTCTTACTACACTATAAAATTCGCCCAATTGAGAAGTATTCCTAAACTATGTTTTATTAATTAATATTATGCCATACAATGCTATTTAAACTAAATTATTTACTATTATTTCACGCTATTGATCAATATTATAGAAGTTCCGTATTAAATAAATTAAATTCAGATCCTCATTTTAAGTGACGATTCATTATATAGGTAGCCCGCCACCATTTTTTTTTTTTTTGTTTTTTACTTTCTAAACTCAAATGCTAGGTTTTCACTCTTATTGTATTTTTATTTTAAATGCGGCAAATTTTTTTATTTAATATTATGCAAATCATACCAATTTTAATATGCTAATAACTCAATCTGGCGAATCAATCTTATTTTATTTTTGCTATTCCGCCATTAGGGAATATTTAACCGTAAACGTAAGTTTTCTTACTACACTATAAAATTCGCCCGATTGAGAAGTATTCCTAAACTATGTTTTATTAATTAATATTATGCCATACAATGCTATTTAAACTAAATTATTTACTATTATTTCACGCTATTGATCAATATTATAGAAGTTCCGTATTAAATAAATTAAATTCAGATCCTCATTTTAAGTGACGATTCATTATATAGGTAGCCCACCACCTAACAATAATTTAAGTAGTTGATTTCCCGGGCGTGTTAATATGCATTTAGTGAAGGGATTCTTAATTTTTATATTCTATTAGTAATGTGTCAGATAAGTTCTTTAAGTAAATTGTATGCTCCCTTTTTGGGGTTGCTTGCACATAATTATTTCATTACGCTAGGTTTAATTACTATTTTCAGCCAGATAAATCAGGGTTAAGACAAACCTAAAAGCCTTCGCAACATGTCCCGATGATAGCGTTCATAAATCAAAAGTTGCTTTATCATACTTTCTCCCATTATTGGAATCCATAAAGCACATTTCTCGGTGGAGTGTGGAGGCCCCAATTCCCACAGATTGTGCTGGTTGTGTAAGTGCTGCTATGGGTTAACATTCAACAAATCGGAACCATGGTATCTTGCGACCACCTCCTCGGATGCTATCTGTCACAAGTGCTGATAAGCCTATATTCTTCGTCCTCAAGTTGATGAAGCTTTTCGTCCTCTCAAACGTTGTCATCCGGTCCGCACGCTATCGTTCATCCTTCCTCATATATTTTAGATGCCTGTAAGCTTGATGATATGATTTTCCTAAGCTATCCCAAGTTCTCATTATAATATAAATTTAATTTGCCTTATTATATATTATCGCTTATTAGCACTGTCCACCCTTCGTTTAATCGCTATTAAATATGTTAATAATTAACTATTAATAAAAACTATTAAGGTCGAGTCATGTGACAATGTCGAAATAGTTATGCTTTTCCTTATTCTTTTCGTAAATCATAAGTGGTGAATCATCTCATAATGTCCCAAAATAATTAATCTATTGTCAATATAACTCAGATGAAATCCAGGTGTAATCCAAGCTCGCTAGATCATTTATTATTTAAAATGTAATAGGTATAATAAAAGCCCACTTACAATTATTGAATTTTGTTATATTCTATGTAACTTGAAATCTTATAAATATTCATTCTAAAAGCCCATGTATGGCTCTTGCAGTCTGTCATAGTTTTAATGATTTAAAAATGTCATGGCGTGAATAATAGAAACCTGTTAAATTGTATTAGCATATTAAGCCGCATCGGTTCAAATAATTAATTTCTTACCATGTATGTTTAGTAATGCATATCCATCAACCCTTAAGATATGTTATTAAGGTTGATATGGAATGCCTAAGGGACCGTAAGTGAAACCTAGATCGAGTATTCTTTGTATAGTAAAGGTTCTAACTTATTGTAAATCTCTATATCCAGCTATTCACATATTAATCGATTCTTATTATTAATATCATGCTAAATAAATTCATATTTAATAACCTATCCTTTGGAGATTTTATTGGTTCATGCGTGCACATGTTATTATGTTACGTTATCATTTAGTTAAGCATTAGGTTTCTTGTGTCTCTGCTGATCCTCTGGGTCGGAAATAATTGAAAGGTAGGCTGCTATCGTCAGAAATGTTGTTTGTGATGGGATAGACTTGGGAAGTGGGCAATAGGGCGGAGTTCATGAGTATCCCTGACCTGTGTATCTCGTATATGATTAAACTCTAGGTACTTTTGCTTAAATGCTAATTCTTGTTAGATGAACATACAATTCTGACTGGTACACAATATACAGTACGTTTTTAAAATTAGCAAATGTATGTAAAACTACGGCATGTGATAACACGTTTTATACAAGATCGCCATTAATGCCAGATTCGCATTAATTCGGGTAAAGTGTTTTTTATCTGTTTTTTTTTAAATTTACAAAAAATTTTGTTAATATTTCTTCAATTATCAAACTTCCGCTTAATTACGTTTAATTTGTAAATAATTTTCAATAATTTTTTAACTCAAAGTAGCAATATACAGTACGTTTTTATATTTTGTATGGACCTTATTTTGTATTTCATGCATGTAACTTTTCAATATTTTTTTGTTTTTAAATTTTTATATTTTTGCCATTTTTTTTTTGTTTTTTATCACGTGACCTGCATCACATTTTTGTCTTTTTTTATATTTTTGCCATTTTTTTGTTTTTTAATCATGTGACCTGCGTCACATTTTTGTCTTTTTTTATGTTTTTTATCACATGATCAACCGATGACGTATTACCCTGAAGGCATATCAGTTTAATCTTGCGATTTTTAACTTACCATGTTCACTTGATCTGCGGACACATTTTAGCGACTAAATGTGTCTGCAGATCACTTGGAGACGTTATCTTAAAAATCGCAACATTAGACTGATATGCCTTCAGGGTAATATGTCATCGGTTGAATTATCCGCAAGTACCTTAACCAGAATGTGTTGCATATACCATCTATATAAGAAGCTGGTTGAACTGGGATATTTTTATAAGATTGTCTATATATATGTGAAGCTGATCTAAACTAAGTGTGCGGCTCTTTTAGTATGTGATCTCCGCCATTTTGAATTTCAAAAACAACCAAAAATATCATCTGATACATCTAAGTGATAAAAAAGTACGTGAAAACGGGAAAAATTTAGAACTCTGGTCACGTGACTATAATATCAATTAAAATCAACACATAGATCTGAGATCGCAAAAAGTATTTTAAAAATATAAAAAGCTAACATGCATTAATGAACACAGGTTACAAAAGAAAACCATACATTTTTAACATATAAAAAGCATCACGTATTATTGACATATAAAAAGCATAGATATTTAAAATATATAAAAAACTAACATGCTTTATTAAATCATGCAGGTTACAATATTAACACTTACAGTTTTAACTTGTATGCCTCATTTTTGTAAACATATAAGAAGATTGATCGAAGGTATATATATAAAAGTGAAACTAAAACTTATTCATTTTATAATTAATTGTATTTAATCTTATCAGAACCCTGATATTGTACATTCCCTTTGTTTGCAAAATTTCAGATTCTCTAATATCAATTAAATACCTTATCCATTTGTAGGACAGCCCCCCCCCCCCCCACGCGCGCAAGTAAATCAAATAGGTATTTTTTTAGATTATCATTGGCTAAAAAGTACATTTTCTCATTTTAAATTATGAATCAAATAATTTATTATACAGCCTAGTTTACAAAAGTAATATTAATTTTAACTAATTTATTAAATATTATTTAGTTTTCGCAATTCATAAGTTATTACAAGTTATTAAAAGTTACAAAATGATTTCTTATAGTTTACTTTCAATGATGGAGTGAAAGATTTTAGATAATTAAATTGTTTATGTTTACCTCTGCTCTTAAAATCTCGAGGGAGATCATTTTAAACTCAACAATAACAAGATTGAAAAGTTTCTCTTCTTACCTCCCCCCCCCCCCGCCAATCATATCAAAGCATATTGTTTAGATTCAAATATGTATTAAATTTAATAAAGGATAGCAAGCATTTATTGATTAAGGTTTAAAATTATTCTATTTGTAATATTATTCTGTCTATATATATAAGATCTAACCCAAGAGTTAGAAAATAAATTATTAAAGTATTAATAAACCAGATAATTTGTACACAGTTACTTCACTACTACCCAATAATTAATGCGATAAGTAATATTTTATGTAAATAGTACATAAACAAACTTATAAAGTGCAGTAATACTGTAACTTTAAATATATATAGAATTAAGAAGTAACTGTATTAATATTTGTAAAAGCTAATACGCAATCATCTATAACTTGTAATATCTTATGAATTGCGAAAACTAAATAATATTTAATAAATTAGTTAAAATTAATATTACTTTTGTAAACTAGGCTGTATAATAAATTATTTGATTCATAATTTAAAATGAGAAAATGTACTTTTTAGCTAATGATAATCTAAAAAAAATACCTATTTGATTTACTTGTGCGCGTGGGGGGGGGGGCTGTCCTACAAATGGATAAGGTATTTAATTGATCCTAGAGAATCTGAAATTTTGCAAACAAAGGGAATATACAATATCAGGGTTCTGATAAGATAAAATACAATTAATTATAAAATGAATAAGTTTTAGTTTCACTTTTATATATATACCTTCGATCAATCTTCTTATATGTTTACAAAAATGAGGCATACAAGTTAAAACTGTAAGTGTTAATATTGTAACCTGCATGATTTAATAAAGCATGTTAGCTTTTTATATATTTTAAATATCTATGCTTTTTATATGTCAATAATACATGATGCTTTTTATATGTTAAAAATGTATGGTTTTCTTTTGTAACCTGTGTTCATTAATGCATGTTAGCTTTTCATATTTTTAAAATATTTTTTGCGATCTCAGACCTATGTATTGATTTTAATTGATATTATATTCACGTGACCAGAGTTCTAAATTTTTCATGTTTTGGTTTTTTTTACTGTGCGATGTTTGGGGGGGGGGGGTTTCAAAGTCATGTGACCCAAGTTCTAAATTTTTTCCGTTTTCGCGTGCATACTTTTTTATCACTTAGATGTGTCAGACGATGTTTTTTGTTGTTTTTGAAATTCAAAATGGCGGAGATTGCGTACTAAAAGAGCACCCAAAGTGTTTATATAAAGTGAACTACATATATGTGTGTACAGAAGCTCAGAAAAAAGAATTCTGTCAATAAAACTCACTAAGGATATATACCATTTATACATGAAATTTTAGTATACATACATATATATAATAATACAATATTTTTAATGAATGCTTAGATGGAAATCTTGAATGTGGGAAGTTATTCATTTAAATTAACTTAATTAGAGAGCACTTAACTTAGAACAACTGCCCAGACCAAGAGTCAAAATTAACTGACACACTCATGCCTGGGCAGTTGTTCCAGGTTAAGTGCTTTCTAATTAAGTTGATTTAAATAGATAACTCCACACATTCAAAATTTTCATATATAAAAGCATAGCCAGGGGGAACTTATTATTGATATGTATATATATATTATGCATATTAAATTAAAATATTAAGCCCAGTGATAAAGAGGTTGCAAAAAAAAATCAGTTTAATGTTCAAAATAAAAAAAATTTCTTATATTAACTTGTGTTAAAAGGAGAAGAGGTATATAAATAATTTAGTTAATAAGCCTAATAGAAGAAGTTTGAAAAAAAAACTTCAAAGTTCTTATTGAAGAGAACAAAAGTACTGAGCAGCTGAAATCTATGAGAACATTGATAAGAACTTTGTTTATAGACGATGATTATTTTAACAGTGGTCAATTTTTTTTTTATTTTGTCATAGGTTTTTTTTTTTACTTTAATAAATAAAATGCAAATTTTAAAAAAATTATTTATATATTGTAAAAATAATTTAATAATAGATTAAATTAATAATTAAAATATTTTTATATTATAAAAGACATTTGTGTGCATGCATACATATATATATATTGTACCAATCGGAATGAAAGTGAAGATCGAATCTAACCGCAAAACGATATCTGCACTACAAGGGCGCCATCTAGGCATTTGAGCCTAGAAAAATTTATAAAATAGGCAGATACGCGGTTAAGATTCCACTTTATTTAAATATTCCGATCGTTAGCCCAAGTCACTAGCTCAGTGGAGACGCAGAGATAAAAATCTATATCTTAATTTATATCCCAAATATCAAAGAGTAAAAGCCACTGCCAGAAATTAACACATAAAAATATTTATCCACGCACATATAAAATAATATTTAAATTTTGAGGAATAAGTTTAACATTTTAGATTTTTATATTAACTTTTAATTTTACATTTAACTAAGTTTCAATGAGTTTAATTATTATTTAGATAGTCAAGTATGAATAGACCACACAGATCTGCATTTGAAAAGAAAATATTCTTCCCTGATTCAACCTTAGGCAACAAATTTCGCAACCAAATTGGCGCCAATCCATCTGATACATTCATGTATTCAATGTAGCATGATACGACAACACAAAATACTATATTGTCAGGAATGTACATCTGAACAATAAGTAGAAATAGAGAAGACATTGACTCTCCACCAACAGGAATGTGACATCTGTTGGCAAGTAGAACAATAAACAAAAAAACTCCATAGGAATGGACTGCGGTCTTCTGCCGACTTACAAACCCATCCATAGGCAAACAGAGGGTGTGTGGCGTATATCTATAATCCTGCTTGTAGCGGACCTCATACTACATCTACTAATTATACAAATATATCCAATCCATTGAACCAATTCAACTACGAAATGAATAACCTAAGATTACCCTCCCTTAATACAACTTTACAAAACTATATAGCCATTCACGCCCGACTTAATTTTAACATTTAAATACGTTCACACAGATTTGTTTAAAAATGTTGGGTATAGATCGATTACATAGATTCCACGGTCAAAAACATTTCAAAATAAACATAAACGATCAAAATACAAAATTATTGATACCGACAATCGCAGAGGGAAACTTATAAGTAACCCGATAGTATTCACCATAAGATACTTGCGTTGTCACCAATAACGTAAAAGACATCCGAATAAATACATTTTAGATACTCACCGTAAGGTATCATTATTTATCGAATGTCTGTATATTTTGATCAAATATGAAAACCAAAATATAATTAACCGCAAACGAATCCATGCAAGCGTCTATAAACAACTTAAATTTCATACAGTTAAATAATCTTTACAATAAGAAAAAAAAAAATGGAAATGATGTTTATCAATCGGAAAACATATAAAATTAAACATTATTAATTTGATTTAAAAACTTACAAAAGTCAGATAAGAGTCCGTTTTAACATTTCAGTTGGCTTGTTTATCAATTTGTAAAACTTGACAAAAGTTCTTAATTGATTTTAACAATTGTTCATTTCATATAGCTTATGGTAGAAGAGTCCAGGCCTCTGCTTTCAATTCCCGCGACGCCTCCGTTGGAAGGTAATGTTCTGGAGATGGCAATAGCTGGTTCAAGGTATCACAGTCTTTTCATTTTTTTTTTTTTATAGAGAGTGTGGTATGTGCGTCATACCACATCTCTCAAACACACAACGCTGCAACTGTCCGAAAAAACTGTATTTCCCTTTTTATATTATCCACATGGATTCAATCAACAAAATGCCACTAATCCATCACTTTCGTTAGGGTCCGAGCCAAGGCCTAGTGCTTCCATTGGTCAAGCTAATTTCTCTTTCTTCTCTTATCTAACTTTTCATCTGACTTTTTAATTAAACAGCTTTTAGATAATTAATAAACAATCATTTCCATTTACAGATTACAGGAATTAATTAATACCTGTTTTTATTTTAACTTACGTTATTTTTTTATTAAAATATTTTTATATTTCAATCTTGTATTTTTTTATTTAAAAAAATACGTTCAAATACTTTTTTTTCTTGTTTATGAAAAAAATATTTTTAAAGTTTAGCATCCGTGCGAATATATATATGTTTAACAAACATTTTAATTTTAGCATTTAGTTTTTTCCTTTTATTTGCGAACTTTTAAGTTTTTATTTTAAATAAATGTAACGACATATTTATATATCGTTACAATATATATATAAATCCTATCGAGATTCATGTGCCATTCATAAATAAAAGGCTAATGTAGCTTTTTATAGTTTAAATACAAATTAATTATAAAGAATTGATTGAAATAATTTATATCCTGTAAAATGCTGCATGTGCATATAAAAATGTCCACACTGCATCAACCTTTATACAAAAATCTAAATCGAATTGAAGTATTTTGCATTATTAAATGCATGTGTGTATATGTGTAGATAGTGTGTCTTATTTATGACTGTTTAGCACTTTATATATACATCTAAAAACAACATGTTTTCCAGAAGATTTGTGATGATGGTATTTATTGGACTATTTCCATCACCTAATATAAATATTGAATATCTTTAGAAAAATTTAACTTTATTTAAAGAAACTGTTCACATGACAGTAGCGAAAAACACCATAAGTCAAACAAGTGTGACTACACGTAAAATGTATGGTAACCACTAATCACCTTTGCTCTTAATAAAAAGTGAAGAAATCAGGAGGAACCTCATAGATAAGTATATGAAATTTCTACTAACTGGTGCCTTTGGCAGGGTGGATCAGTTGGTTAGAGTATTACCTTAAAATTCAATATTCAAAAATCTAAGAGTCCAGGTTCGATTCCCATGCCAATACTGTCACTGTTTCAGGCCAGCACCATCTGAAGAAGAGAGAATAATACCTCTCGAAACATTGTGCATATACTAACCTATGTGCTACTACTAACAGTTGAATGTATTTGGAATATTTAATATATATATGTGCTCTGCGCACAGTTAATGAAGCTATTAATAAATTGTCAAAATTTTTACTGCCAAGCGCTTTCGGAACAGTCTACAGTCCCATATTCATGGCGAGTTATTCTGTTAATAACTGTAAAACTATGCAAATTTATATGTAGATGTTACGTGGACCATTTACAAGATAGGGAATAGCAGGCTTCTCTTCTGTTGATTGCCGATGGGTCAGCTGCAATGAAGTAAGCTTCCCTAACTTTACGTTTAGTGTCGTTTGTTTCAGAGCAAACGACACTGGCTGTGGTAGGTGGAAAAGCATGTCCAGAGTTTCTTTCGTGTTCGACAAAAATCGAATTACCTTCATACTTTGTTTTGGTTTTATTGTAAAGGTATCGGTGTTGAGCTACTCTAGTGGCAATATTAGTTTTGGTCTCTCCATAATATGTTGCCATGCAATTTCTTTGGGGGCAGGTAATTGAGGGGTGAGTTCAGATTTGATCCTGTCTTTGGTATTATTTATCAGTCTATTGGTGTTGGGAGGTGAACGGAAAGCAACTTCAAAGTCACATGATAGTTGATTGATAAGGCTTTTAGCTGTAGAGTGAACGTATGGGATTAAGATTCTTGTGGTTTATTTTATAGAAAAATTTGTTGACTTTTCTGTTGATGGATGAATCAACAGAAAAGTCAACAAATTTTTCTATAAAATAAACCACAACCACAAGAAAGAAAACAAACCAAGAATCTTAATCCCATACGTTCACTCTACAGCTAAAAGACTTATCAATCAACTATCATGTGACTTTGAAGTCGCTTTCCGTTCACCTCCCAACACCAATAGACTGATAAATAATACCAAAGACAGGATCAAACCTGAACTCACCCCTCAAGTTGTGTACAAAATTACCTGCCCCCAAAGAAATTGCATGGCAACATATTATGGAGAGACCAAAACTAACATTGCCACCAGAGTAGCTCAACACCGATACCTTTACAATAAAACCAAAACAAAGTATGAAGGTAATTCGATTTTTGTCGAACATGAAAGAAACTCTGGACATGCTTTTCCACCTACCACAGCCAGTGTCGTTTGCTATGAAACAAACGACACCAAACGTAAAGTTAGGGAAGCTTACTTCATTGCGGCTGACCCATCGGCAATCAACAGAAGACAGGCCTGCTATTCCCTATTTCGTAAATGGTCCACGTAACATCTGCATATAAATTTGCATAAAATTTGCATAGTTTTACAGTTATTAACAGAATAACTCACCATGAATATGGGACTGTAAACTGTCCCGAAAGCGCTTGGCAGTAAAAATTTTGATAATTTATTAATAGCTTCATTAACTGCGCGCAGAGCACATATATATATTAATTTATTTAAGCGTTAATGAAGTAAAATCTTAACTATTGGAATATTTAAATAAAATTAAACTTTTCTAAAAACATTCAATACTTATATTAGATGACAGAAATAGTCCAATATATAAATACATCTAAAAACTAAACTTTAAACGTTTATTGTTTTGTCTGCAGTTTATAGAAATAAATAATATCTAAGATATATTTGTAAATAAATTGGATATAATAAATAATTTATTTGGGTTACCAGAAAATATGTCAGATTTTTAATTTCATTTTTATTTTTTTATTATCTAATTAATAAAATTTATTAATTATTATTTTAAAATATTATAATGAAATTATTTAATAGCAAAATTACATATTTGTGTCTTTGCTCCTGCACTCATATGTTAAGCGGGTTTTTGT
This sequence comes from Epiperipatus broadwayi, assembly GCA_028023455.1. Taxonomy (NCBI): domain Eukaryota; kingdom Metazoa; phylum Onychophora; class Udeonychophora; order Euonychophora; family Peripatidae; genus Epiperipatus; species Epiperipatus broadwayi. The sequence continues at coordinate 99,030 of JAQFVV010000938.1, read as the reverse complement.
GATCTAATTTAGCTAGCACCAGTCAATAATGGAATATGAAATGTGTATGTGGGATTTTATAAAAATCTTTTAAAATTGTGTAGATGTCGCTAAGGGACTAGAGATCACTCTAAAGTTCATATACTTTATATACTTTTTGATTTATGGGCAGCATACTCAGAGTTTTAAGTGATCCTGGGTTTAGCGGATCATTTAATGATGTTTAGTGTAATATGTTTTAGTTTTAATACAGGACTTGTGTGCCTGTGGCAAGAAGTATTGACTACTGACTCGCAATCTCTTTGCCTCATTACTATTGTGCTACCAATAGTAATAATTGAATGGTTTATGATTTGGAAATTCATAAGAAGTCTGAGTACCACAAGTGACAGAGATAGGCCACAATCCATAGATGGTGACCTGTCGAACTTCAAAGTCTGCTATTTTATAACCCAAACCAAGCAAGGATTGGCATGTTAATGATGATGCTTTTATTACTGACAGATATATTGAACATCTTTCTTTATTACATGTTCACAATATTTACACGCCATCACAAATGACTACTAATCGTTTGCAAATTTGTTTAACACCATCTCTTTTATGATTATTTATGTCCATTACAAATGATGGCAAAACAATATATGGACATGTACTAGATGTATATTAATATTATGCTTGTCTCATTTATGTCATCAAATGACAAATTAGATATCAAATATTAACGGAGTTTTTTTTTTTAAAAAAGGGCCTTAAACAATAATACAGAAAAATCAAATAATTTATTCTAAGCATTCTGCTAGTAATTAATCAAAAATATTCAAATTTAAATAATTTTTTTTTGATTTAACAATAATTAATGGTAATTGTATTATTAATTGAATGTTTATGATTATTACGTCAATATGTTTCAAATGGAATTGAAACTATGTAAATGTGGACAAACATAATCTATGAACCACATAGTTAGTTAGTGACTTCCAAAGAGTGATAGAATTGAATGATTTAATAAAACTCAATGGAAAATCTATCTCATGATTGAAATCTCTTCAAATTTCTTTATGATATTTTATTAATAATTAAGCTATCAAAAAATCCATATGCTAAATAATAATAAATAATGTTTATAACAATGAAAAAACAAATTACGAATTATTGAAAAATCATACTAAATAAGATATTTTAACAATTGAAAATATAATCATAGTCCTATAATTAACAACATTTTAAACCAAGACGCCGCCTGATGGCACTTTACATTCTTTAATTCACATAAATATAATGTTACCTGGCCAGCCTTTCTTTATTGTCCAATTTATGGTATTACAAACAAAAAAAAGTTGACATTAATTATTGTCCCATTTCTTTATTGTCCGATGTCTGGAATTATATTTATATATAAAAAAAAGTCTGTATTAATTTATCTACTTATTTTTTATTGGAAATGAACAAGTTCTTTTTTGTTTTTGCTTTTAAAAACACGCTTTTATTTTAATAATGTTACCATGTCGGACTTTTTTGTCTTTATTGTCCGACTTCAGGTATTATTTTGAGATTAAATAAAAAACAAAAAAATACATGTATAAATTAATCGCTGTACTTCTTTTGGATTGAAAACAAAGTATAAATTAATTTATCTACTTATTTAATATTGGAAATGAACAAGTTCTTTTTTATTTTTGCTTTTAAAAACGTGCTATTATTTTAATAACCTTACCATACCGGACTTTTTTTTTTATTGTGTGATTTCAGGATGAGGAAGGGGGAATATGTCAGCGCATAGTGATGGAATGTGCAGGGGGAAACACCGATGTTTTTGCCAATCCAAAGGGTCATCAAAAAGATGCAGTAGCAATGCAACCTCAGCCATTTGATTTGTCTTGTATGTGTTCTCGTGCAAATCTGAGTTTTTGTGTGAGTTCTCTGCAATGGTGCTTGTCCCTACCTTTTCCAACTGTTAAAAACCTTGAAAGTTGTGTATGGAAGTGTGGCAACATGTTTAAAATTACTGTGTAATACTATGTCAGGTAGAATGTAAGATCATTACTTGGAAAGTACATTTCAAGAGTTATGGCCAGTTGATTTTTAGATTCCCTCACGATACAGTAGCGATCAGTGAAGTGTGCGCATTTGCAGAGTTTCGTGAAGCACATCAGTGGGCTGTAAAATTAGTGTGCAATGACATCTAGCCTGCTATCAGCTAATACGAACAGAAATGTTTTAGAGCCTGTAAGTTTGGCCACATAAATGGCATTTTTATGTGTTTTGGCACATAAAAAGTGCCATCAGTTGGCTTATATGGCCTAAAAAATAAATACCCAAAAATATTTAAAGATAAAACATAGTACAAACAAAATTGATAAACCCAAAACATGCTCATTAAATCCAAATTTCACAAAAATTAATGATAATGTGTCAAAACAAGCCAAGATTACGGCATAATGAGAAATCATTATTGGCTGCTAAAACAAAATTGATCATATGATCAATAGCCCAAAGGATAGGCTAAATACAATAATTTTAATCAATCAACCAATATGAGATTTTTTTTTTTTTAACAATCCTCAGATAGGAAATAATTAAGAAATCTTTAAGTCTTGCAGATTTAGGATTATCTGGCGGAAACTATTTCAAATCACAAGTAAGGTGTCTATATTTCCAGTCTAACCAGGACACATATTCAAAAAATCTTCATTGTAGATGATTGTATATTTCAGTACAAAATAAAAATATCACAAACATATAATCACATTTCGTAAGATAAACAAAAACAAAAGATTAATTAAAAATAATTATAAAGTTAAAATTAAAAGTTAAAAAATAAAAATAAATGGTTAGAAAAACTGGAATGATTAACTATCCTGAAAAAATATAATGGGACACTGGGATAAGAGATAAAACCAGGACAAACCTGGGGTAAACCGGGATATATAGACACTCTAATCATAAGATTTGTTCAAAATTCTAGATTTTTTTGTGTGGTGGATGGGATAAAAATTTATCCACTAACAAAATACATATTTTTTCAATATATTTCAGTAAAAATATATTCATTAAATAAAATATAAAATCAAGTGTTTAAAAACAATTTAAAAAACTTAATTTGATCAAATGCGCAGTATTTTTAGTTGTTGTAAGTTTAGAAATAACTTACTTTTATTACTCAGCTTTTAAAAAAAAAAAAAAATTTAATACTTATGAGAAGAAACACTGTTTTACATTTAATTAAAAATTATAAAAATTTAACAATGTTTTTAAAATTCATAAAAAATTTGGATTAAAAAAAAATTCTGATAAATAACATCAAATTGTATTCTCTTCCTCTAGACGCCCCTACGTAGTATTTTAAATTGCCACGAGCTTACAAATCTGAATTTCTTATACTTAAGCAGTATCATGTGTTGTATTATTGGTTTTATACCAATCATGGATTACCAAGAAATAAAGGATTTAGAAGAAGCTCATCATAATGTTTTGATACTGAACTGATTTCAGATCTGTACAACCATAAAAAGCAAATTGGCACAAATTAAAAAATATTAATATACTTTTCAATTTAGTCTAATAGTTTGACTGTAAAACAAAGAAATAAATATGGCCGCTAGAAGAAAGGTGCATTACATTCAAAAGATCAGGTGTCTTACCTCCAAAATGTCCTCATTGATGAAAACCATAAGCTAAAAACTAATATAAGGATATTGTATAGGGCAACACTAGATAGGGATGTAATAAACACTATCACCTAGTATTTAGCTTACAACAAGTGGGAAATTTGTAAAAAAAAAAAAAAGAATATGAATTTATAACATAAAAGCCAGTGGATTAAGATGATCTGATCAATTCTCATCATGTATAACAAAAAAAGCAGCGTGACTTTCACTATCAGAAAAGATATTTCAGAAACAATCAATAGATATTACTTTGATTATCATGACACATGAGTAATTAATTGCCATTAATATTCTTAAGAATGCCTCTGTAATTACAAGCTTGTCCAATATTCAATATATAACCTACTAGATTATACTAATATCATTTTCAGAAATAATATCAGGTATGTGTGTATTAGTCCAGCAATGAAATTTTAGTCTTCATCAAAATCATTACAATTATGTATGATTATTAGATATTTGAGGAGCTTATTTTCAGTACAACTTGGAAAACCAAGATAATCAGGTTAAATACCTCGACATATGTGTCAGTAAAAATATAGATAGGCTGGACTACCGAATGGTAGTTAAACCTTTGGAAGTACGGGGTCTGACACATCCTAATTCTTATGCGCCTCGCTCCCACAAACTCGCAGCCCTCTCTTCATTCATGTTTAGAAACCATAATTTATGCAAATATGAGGCAGATAAAAGAAACAATCTTATTAATTACATGACAGATTTAAGAAAATTAGGACACACTCAATCATCCATTAACAGAAAAGTTAATCAATTCTTTTATAAAATAAACCATAATTACAAGAAAGAAAGCAAACCAAGAATCCTAATTCCATACATCCACTCAACAGCCAAAAGCCTTATTAATAAACTATCAAGTGACTTTGAAGTCACTTTCCGTTCACCTCCTAACACCAATAGACTTATCAATAACACCAAAGACAGGATCAAACCTGAACTCACCCCTCATGTTGTGTACAAAATCACCTGCCTCAAAAAAATTGCATGGCAACATATTATGGAGAAACTAAAACTAACATTGCAACCAGAATAGCTCAACATAGATACCTCTATAACAGAACTAAAACAAAGCTTGGAGGCAATTCGGTTTTTGTTGAGCATGAGAGAGCCACTGGCCATGCTTTCTACCTACCACAGCCAGTGTCATTTGCTCTGAAATAAACTATATTAAACGCAAAGTCAGGGAAGCTTACTACATTGAAAGTGACCCAGCAGCAATTAATAGAAGAGAGGCCTGCTTTTCTCTGTCTCGAAAATGGTCTATGTAGCATCTTCATATGAATTTGCATAAATTTGCATTAACATTACAGTTTTTAACCAAATACAAGTCACCATGAATATGGGACTATAAACTGTCCCGAAAGCACATGGTGGTAACTTTTGATAATTTTACTTATGTTTAATAGCTTCATTATCTGTGCGCAGAGCACATATATATATATTAATTAATAAATTAAGTAAATTTAACTCTTCAAGAAAAGTTATTGAAGATGTCTAGAGTAGTTTTATATCTACGATACATTCTTTATTAACTTCTAGCTGCCGCTGAACTAGTGATTCTTTAACGATAACCATTTTTTGACACGTTAATAAATTGACATCAATACAGAAAGTGGAGTTGTTATTTACAACTTCGTAAGAATGATTTTTTAAATCTTTGAAAGTTAAATTTACTCAAACATTTAGCAATCATAAACAATTGTAAATAATGGAGACTAAAATTTTACCACCAGACTAGTATGTAAGTATCATAATATCAATTGGAAATAAGTAATTGTAAAACAGATCATCTATGAATGAAGTAAAAAAGAATCCGAGAAAGATTTGATTAAAAAGAAACAAGAAAAATCAAAATGAATATTTGGAAGATAAAATGATAATTGCAGTGGAAAGGAAATAAGTTATGATGATCGTAAAAAAACATGGATAAAAAAAACTCCAAATAGCATCCAGGAAAACAAAGTATAATGTTATAAATGTTCCAAGGCCATTTGGATGTCTTTTTACAATGACTCTCTTGCTTTCTTTGATTCCATTTTTCCGATCATAATTGCTTCAATTTTAATAATTTTTTTAACTTAGTTTTTATATTTTAAACCAAAACATAATCTTTCCAGACCATTCACTTGGCCTTTGTTTGATAACAGTTTTTCCCTTGAAAAACACCTGTTTACACATGAAACAGGACAAACATAGAAAAATAAGAGTAGACTTACTATAAAGATAATCAATCGGGATCATTTTGGTCAGATCACCAATAAAATAAATCATTAATAATGGAAGATAAAAAATAATTAGTTTTAAATCATTTCCAAAGACAAAGTCAAAAAACCCATTACCACTACAATCTAAATTTTATTGAAAAATTTGAAGAAAAAAAAACATGAATAGTTTGGAACAAAATAATCTCTAAAATCAATGAATTGTTAATAGAATACTAGCTTCCCACACAAAGAAAATAACCTCAACACAGTATTGCAAACTAATCATAACAGTTAAGATTATATTGAAAATAATTAAAAAAAGAACTTTTAAATGTATAAGACAGCTTCAACAGAAGTTGAGAAACAAATAATATTTATTGACAGTGTATCTTGGATAACTGAAATGACCAGAGAATATCATTAAAAAGCTGTCATATGCTTTATTATTTACAATACAGTTTTTGATTCAAGTAATTGTGGTAAATATTTTTAGAAAAATAAATGTTCCAGAGTATTTAGTGTTTTAATGAAAAATTCTTTTTGCATTACTTGAAGTTATAGTCATAAAAGTTTACTTGTTGTCAAGCGTTGGTGGCTGAGTGGTTAGCACAGCTGCCTTACAAGCAGTTGTCTCAGGGTTCACTTCCTGGCTGATGCTTTGACATACAAAAAAAAGGTTACTTGTTAGATAGATGACACAAAAACAAGTGTGAATTTAGGATTTATATATATACACTTTAATTATTACATTTATAGCCAAAAGTGGGGAAGACCGGATGCCATTCAGTAAAATAGATTGCAAAAAATAAGTGAACTCTTTGTCATTTAAAAGCACTATCAACAACAAAGGATCCCATTGGTTCATTAAGGATTGATGCTATGCAAAGATGCAATGAAAAGCAAAAAATATCTTTAGATATAGGGAAATATATTTAAAATGAAGTTGAGAATTGCTCAAGTTATGGCATTTCCTATGACTCAATTTTCATTACAAAAATTTGATATCAGTGCTAAAAATTGTGAAGAAAGTGGATAATTTTGAAAATATCATGCAAATTAATATAACCTGAACATTAAGTTGAAAACATTACAAAGTTATATTGAATTAGGCTATACATTATAAAGTGACATAATATAATTCTCAGGTGAAAGAAAATTAGATATGTGAGCTATTATAAAGAAGTATCATCCATGTCATAAAGACAAGTCAAATATCAATATTCTAATCAATATGATGAGATTTATGTGTATAAAAGTAGATTACTTATTAAATAATAAAATCTGTTACATTTCTACTGTTCCAGCAACAGTATACACTGAATTAAATATTTCCATGAATTATTATAATAAAGATTAGAGATAAAGACTGCTAGACAGTCGAAATTGTAAGAAAAATAAAGAAGTTTTTAAGAAAATTTGTTTGCATTGAAGTGTATATGAAAGAAGTGTTGAGAGCAATATATATAAGATTATATTCATGTAAACAGAGATAACTTTTTACCTTTTGATGTTGCTATGAAACTATCCATTACTAATTGACAATCCCTGAGGCTAAACAAGTTTTCTCATTAACCTATAATAGCACCTTTGTTGGAGTTTTTTGTTAAGTAAAAAGAGCTAAAAAGTTATCTCTATTTACATGGATATAATCTTTTTATTATAACATTGAGATATAATGGAAATATATAAGCAATGATTCATAACAAATATACATGATTTATTGGGAATTGCAAGTTGCAAAAAACTTGTGAAAATAATTCTGATGATTCTCAATCCAGTTAGATCATGACTTCCACCGAAAAATATAATTTATTTTCAAAAAGACATAAAATATTAACGATTTTAAGACTTCTCATTCGATAATTTAATATACAAAATTAACAAACCATATGACACACTTGAATGAGAAGCTATAAAGATACACAGAAATTATTACATGCTAAGCGCTTTCGAGGCCTTTTGCCTCACTTCGTTCTGCTGCTCACAGTACCGCTATGAATATGAGGCAAAAGGCCTCGAAAGCGCTTAGCGTGTAATAATTTCTGTGTATCTTTATAGCTTCTCATTCAAGTGTGTCATACGCTTTGTTAATCTTGTATATTAAAAAGACATAAAATAAAAATTCAGCAATGAGAACAAACTTTAATTAGAAAAATAATTTACGATTGAGACTTACTTCCTTTTCATACTTAACTTTTGTTAATTTTTTCAGATACTTATAAAGTTAAAATTAATATTATACAATACAAATTACATACATTTGATTCTATATTATCAAAATGTAATTGATAATAAATTTTGATAAAGAATTTTTGTTGTCATTGATTTAACTGATAGTATTTATTTTTATAATGACAGATAAGGAATATCGAATTTATCTTCCGATTTTTAAAAACAATTAATACTACAAAATAATGGGAAAAAATTACTATAACATAATAAAATATTTTTCAAAAGTGACAAACCTTTGGATGGATGTTTAAACACTTTTTCCTGTCAAATATTTTCTTCTCATTTTCCGGGTAGTATAATAGGAAGCCATCTTTGACCACAAAAAATCTGCAAAATTACAAATAAAAACACCTGCTAAGAATAAATGGACTCGTATATTTAATAATAGAATTAAATGAAAAGGCTTACATAATCTAATATCTGGATTGCCCGTGTGTGTGTATATATATATTAAGCTGTAAATAAAGTTTATTAAAATTTACATAACTGCATCCAGACAATACATTATAATTGTCATTTCTTAATTATGATTCTAGAAAAATTAGTATTCAGCTTAAATAATGGCTGAATAATTAAGTTAAACAAAAAATAATCGCATGTGTGTGTATATATATATAGGTACTTATAAAATTCCAAGACTCAACAAGTTAAAGATATATATATAATTGAACATAATTATCAGATTTTATGATAAAATCTTATCTGAAAACAGCATAATAAAGTGTTGAATATTAACTCCCAAATCAATATTTTTTCACTAACAAAAGATTCTCTTCTGTTAGCCACTAGATGTTATATATAATAATAATAATAATAAATTCAGACATCAATTGCATCTAATGTCCACAGAAACAAATCTTTTATTGATTGAAAAATAATAATTTGGCACTAACATTTGCAAAACTTTAACATGGTGTTCTTATGGAACATTTTGTCTTATGAACTGTATTTTAAAGAGAAGACAAAAATAAGATATTACCAAATTGAGCAACATAAATGACAAAAATGTCATTAAAAAATGGATGTGTTAATAGCTTAGAAAGTCAGCGTAATATTCTTAAACCACAAGTGAGGGATACATCTTTGGTTCAGGGACTTTTTACTCTCATCACTCTACCATTACCTCTACAGCATGGCATAAAAATATAATTACACATAATATTTTTAAGTGTTCATCCATCACTAGACTAATAAATATTGATACTAAAAATATCTGTTCCCACTTTCATTAATAACTGTAGATCAATCTTTAATACTTCCTAAATAGTCTAATTTATCTGCTATGACTTCCACAACCATATCAGAAAAATATTGCATATTTCCCATCATTTTGGTTGAATAAGTAATCCATATCATAAAGTCAATTCAGACAATTCAGGTATGGCACATTATAAAATTGAACATTTAAACTCATTCCAATTTATAAGCTATTTGCAACATGTGAATAAAAATCAATGCAATTTTTCTCTTTGACTAAATTCCTTCCAATTTATTCCAAAATTGCAATTAATAAAACAAGCAGCGACTGCCTCCAACAGTTGTTAGCTGTAAATATTTATAATGAATCCACTGAAATGGAGAATAATTGTCTAGCCAGTATATTTCACAAGTCACAGATGGACTGCATATCATTATCCAAAGAGATAAAGATTACTCACAGTTAACAAAAAATCAATATTAAAAGGAGAGACACACAGATCAAATCTATTGAAATAGTAAGTACAGTTAAAATCCCAGTACGATTAAACATCCCATAAGACCTCATAGTAAATGGTTAAATTATAATCATTACTAGATCATGAATGGTTTAAGGCCATAGCAATGAAATATGCTTAGTAAATAAAATTTACAACAGAAAGATACAGACTAAATATCCAAAATTACTTGTTCAGATCAAAGAAAAATCAAGACTCAGATATCACTGAGCTATATGAGAGACCAAATACCTCTACCCTGCAAAGCATGCAGGGTACATTTTACATTAAGAATTAAAATCAAAAAAAAAATTGAATACCCTTAAAAAATGAGAATATTAATGGCCATCAAATGGGAAACTCCTGTAGTTTTTACGTGAGAGCTTAAGAGGCAAATTTGATTATGCAATGATTACAAGTCCCTGTTAATAAAGATGTAGCAACGAATCTTTATGCAAAAGAGAGATTCTAATCAATTTAGAAAGCACAAAACTCTTCACATAAATCTCAATGCAGCTTTTCGTCAAATATCAGTATCCATAGAAATGGCTGAGCTTCTGACTATTGTAATCTATACAGGATTGTTTATTTGCAATTATCTTTCTTTCAAAATAATTACAGCCCTTGAACATTTCCAAGCCAAAATTGACATTCTCTTAAGGGGAATAGATGGAGTTCTATCTTATTTCAATAACATATTAAGACCTACAAGTTCAGCAGAAAGCACAGAGGCCAAAAAATTTAAAATAAATGTAGTTATATAACTGTTATACTGGGTGCATCAAAATATGAAATTGGGGTTGTAATCAACCATTTGTCCAATAATGATAACCTAAAATTCCAATAACATTTAGTCAAGAGTAGTGTTAAAAACCCAAAAAAAAAGTAGGCAGCTGGATAAAAAGATATTGACCATTATTTGCACTACTGTGAAATTTCATCAATTGTTGTATTCTCATTGATTCAAAATATTAATGGAGCATTGTCTATTACTGAGAATATTTTCCATTACAAAGACGGCAGAGGTACTTTTAAAAGTCCAAGTTACATTAGTACAGTAGACGTCCAACATATAATTAAAAGAATCTAAATTGTGTTATTAAATAAAGCATGCATATGCCCTTTCATGTACACGCACAAAAAAAATTTGTTATTAAACAATAATATAGTGGTAAATTATGTTGACAAATGGAAGAAAATCTGATAAATTATCAAACCATAGCAGCATGGATAAAAGTCAATCATGGTTACCAGATGCTCTTGAAATGGATGAATGGTAGTTGGTCCAACAAATAGTCAGAAAACAAAATGTCAAAAAAGTATTGGTCCTATCTCAAGAATGTTTTGATATATTGGAGTTACTGCACAATGGTCATCCCGGTATAGCAAGGGTGAATGCATTTGTTCGCAACTATGTAGTGGCTTGGGATTGGTTTGGATATTGAAATTTATAACAAAAAGTATAGAGTATGCCAGTCAGTAATAAATATATTCCCAAAGAAATTCACCCCATGGCCAAAAACTGAGAAACCTTGGGGATATCGTGTTGGCCATTTACAGCTGACATATTTCTAAATTGTTTAATGCTGGCTCCAAATAAGTTAAGTATAAAATTTGTCAGGAATATGAGCTCAGGGAAATAAGCAAACTGTTAAAAGAAATATTTATGTGCTATATATAGTTCACTTGAAACTCCCATGTTTAATAACGGGAATGGTAGAGAAAAAAAATTTAAATGGGGGGGGGGGAGGGGGCTTATTCGAATTTTACTATAAGATAATAAAAAACCTAGTATACAAGAGTCCCATGAATATAACAATGCTGTATTAAAACCATCTATAGCTATGGGCAAAACACTTTGATAGTAATTAATAAAGCAAGTCATATATAGCGTGACATTGCTTTTATAAGCTCGTATTTACAAATATGTAATATAGAAATGTACCAATAGCTGATGTAAATGGAAACTCTATAATAAGATCTCTATTCTGGCACCTGGAGAAGATAGTCAACCATCTACAGAAGGAAAAATGCTCTACTTGATTGAAAAAAAAGTTTATCTTCAGATGAGGTGGACAGAAGAAATTATTACAAAACATTTTCAAATTAGATAGTGGAGGTTCAAACAATACTTAATTTACATAATTATGACTACATAAATCATGTCCAGCAGAACTGGACAAATAGTGCCGAGGGAAAAATAAATCTCATTTACAATTTACTGGAAATAAATGACGAAAGTTTTCTGATAATTGAAACATAAGTAGCTATGTGTGATCTACTGGAAGCTGAACATCAGTGTTATATCTCAGATATCCCATCGAGGAAAAGAGGTTGCCATCTGAAACAACCTTGCATGTACTTGAAGGATTATAGATGTAGCAATAGGTAAATTGTTAGTTCTCCAGAATGAGATGGCGTAATGCACTGTATGTAAATAAGTTTACATGAAAATAAATATTTTATTCATGCACAAACATTAAATATATTTTAATGCATGTCTAATTAAAAAATCACATTTAATTGTCTCTTAATAAAATAAATTAATAATTTCAAGAATGCATTAATAGAAAAATATTCTCGTGTTTAAAATTACTCTAGAGAACCCTATTAAAGGTGTACAAGTCACGAGAACAGTGAAGCGGACAATTGATAGGACTAGCTGGCTTATATACAGTTTATCCCCACTTACAGTATGTAGGAGAACATAGAACTACATATAAAGGTGTAATTGGTTTGCATTAGTATTTAAATATGTCTCAGGGATCATGTAATCGAAAGCAACCAATAGCTAATACTGCATGCCTTTACTATGTACAAGATGTATCTGTAATTGAACTGGATGTAACTACCTTTTACAAAGTTATGTGATATTCTGTCTTTCATTGTTTTTGACATCACATAACTCAGTGAGAGGTAGGCTTCCATTTCAATTTTATATATTAAATATATTTTGTATCATACTGATGTTATTCATATTGTATATATATATTCAATTTAATGATGTGAAGTAAAAATGTTTAAATTGTACTATTCTGGTATTTTCATAGTTGCACAATTGTCGGGAGTTCAAATAAAAACATGACGAATATTTTATTTGAATATTAATGGCGGATTTAAAAGAATGTATACTATATCTATTAATATTGATAATATATATTGCTTATAACACTCTATTCACATACACATTAATGCAACAAATTTTCTTTAAAACTTCTTTATTTTCTTACAGTTTCGACTGTCCAGCTGTCTTCATCAGAGCTCTATCTTCGTCACTGCCTTAATTAAACGTGTATATGAATAGAGTGTTATAAGCAATATATATGATTATATGAAGATATGCAAAGAAAGTGAAGGAGAAGAATAAGAGAATATTGATAATAGAGATTTATAAGAGAATATTGATAATAGATATTTAACTGAATACTTGAAAAAAACCCTTTTTACAAAATCCTTGAAGATATTTATTATTTCCAACTGTAGGAGATCGTTCATCTTTTTTGCATGTATGTGATATATCAGTTGGATAGAATGGAGTGGGTGACTAAAGGGAGTTTGAAAGTCTGGGGTTCAAATCTCCTCTAATTACATCTAGCTTAAAATATAAATACTATATATGCATTTAATCATTATATTTCCAACTGCATAGATTTTTCTCAGTGTTTAGTTTTAATAAGGCTGAAATTCAATAATCTTCCAGTATAAATCCTTAATAGTCCAGGCTTTGGTTAATGAAGCTTCCATGGTTCTTTGATGATAAAAGCAGATTAGTCCTTGATAAAAGTATGATAATGATAGCTATCCTTTCAGGCTCGAGCAACTAGTAGAGTCTTTGGCTCAATTTAGCGACCCTCTCCCTCTAGCTTGATATTAATTGAAAAATGCTACTGTTGATGCAAAGTAATTTTTATGTTAACTGAGACATTGAAATGATTTAATTTATTCTGTTTCATAAGATCTTCCTTTAAAAAAAAAAATCATTTTATTCTTTTAATAATTATTTTATTCTGAAAATTCATTAATTATTTCATTCAACAATCCGCCTTGCTTATGCATTCTTTCATTTTAATTAAATTGAGAATTTTCAATATTTAAAACATTTTTTCTTTTTGAGTTATAATTATTTAAATACACTATGTAAAGAAAATACTTAATAAAAAGTTTAAATATAATTTTATTTCTTGATCTTTCTACAAACTCAATTAGAAATTCTTTTTTTTACCTTTTTAAACCTACATATATATATTGTAACAGGAAGGGACTGTTACTTTATCAAGCCTCACATTGAAACACTAAATGTAATGGGATCTGGTTTATCCCATTTATATCTATATAAATTTATTTACTAGTGATGGATGGGTCATTAGAAACAATCGTCAAATATACTTAAACTGTCAAAACATCATATCATCAGAAGGGACTGTTACTTTAACAAGCCTCACATTGAAGTATCAAATGTAATAGGGTCTGGTTTACCCCCATTTATATCTATATAAATTTATTTAGGGGGATAGATAGGTGTTAGGAACAATCATCAAATATACTTAAACTGTCAAAATATCGCATGATCCGAAGGGACAAGCCTCATATTGAAGCACCAAATGTAATGGGATCTGGTTTACCCCATTTACATCTATATAAATTTACTTACTGGGGATGGATGGGTGTTAGGAACAATCACCAAATATACTTACTGTCAAAACATCACATAATCAGAAGGGACTGTTATTTTAACAAGCCCCACATTGAAACACCAAAAGTAGTTGGATCCCATTTTATATCTATATAAATTTACTTGCTGGGGATGAATGGGTGTTAGGAACAATCACCAAATATACTTAAACTGTCTAAACATCATAGGATCACCATTTCCCTACTGCAGAGACTTTGATATTGTTATACTAAAACTGAATGTCCTAACTAATTATGATGGTCCAACTGGATATCCAGCCATATTTCCTGACCATCATTCCCATAAAACAGGTTCAAGTAAGGAGAGGGACTAACCCTTTCCACTCTAGGTATTATTTATTTATGATCTATCTGCCATACTGTAGATTAGGACACCATTTCTACAGTGAGAAACAACTACAGGTCAGTTCCAAATCCCTCCTTAGATATTTTGATGTTTAACCTCTCCATTAACCCACACCTGATTCAGGTAAAGATGGCAATGTATCACTGGGTAATCGCTGTAGTTCATACAGCAACATAAATCATAATTCATTTTTAATCAAATAATAATAAAATACAAATCTAATAGCTATCTAGCTCTATCACTGTTATGTAGATGAATGTGTCAACTTCATGAAAAAAAGGCCTAGCAATTACTTTTAATGAGTTGCAATAAAAAAAAGATTCTAAAAAAACGATTCAAATTAAACTCAAACTTTGATTTGTAATTAAATGACAGTTAAACTTGTTTAATTCATTTAGAAAATTGTATAATGCTTGCAGAGGTTAATAATGAAACAACATATTCAACAATAATATTGATGATTTCTAGGATAACAATAGCTAATATACTATTGAAAATCTGAAAAAAAATCAAACACATAATAAGTCATTCTGGAGAAATACTATTCATAAGATCGCTTAAAGTCAATACTGACATGATAGTAATAGAAAATAAGTCAGATATTTGTTTATGATCATTCTAGCAGCAGTAGGAAAAATAAGAATAGTAAACTTTCCATATAGTAAGCACGTGAAATGGTGATCACATGACATAGAGGAAATAAGATGAAGAAAATCAAATTATGATACAAAATTGCTGCCACTTTCAGAATAATTTATTTAATTAGAAGCATAAAGTAATCAAATGGTTTATTGCTTCAGGGTTCATAAAAATCTTGGAAACTGGAAATGACATGCATGAACCTTCCTTGTCAGTGCACAAAACCATGCAGGGTAAAATAAATAATTAAATGGTTTATTGCTCAGGGATTTGTAAAAAATGAATTGGAAGTAACAATCCTGGTTTGTAATCCATAAATTTTGATCTAGAGTTTACCAGCTTTCTACTGTACCAAATCATACAGAGATAATGGTTCATGAATTAATTGGGAGAAGTTTGAGAACCAGAGGATACAAAACTGAGTCATGATCTATGGGCTTTAGACTCCATAATCTGTCACTCTACTCCTGTACTAAAGTATCCATGGTTACAATTTATTGGTAGAGAATGATACCACAGGCAGAAACCACGTATAGGTTAAAAATATATTGTATGAACAAAGCAGGATATATAATAACCAATAAATTTTATTAACACAGTGTTTAGATTGTAAATATACAGAATGTAATCATCCTTCCTCACTAGTGCTATTAAACAATAATGTTAAACTGCAAAGACACTCTCACCCCAGCTATAAAATAGGCTTTGAAGAAACAAGAACGACTGTCTTATTTTCAAATTCAAATAGATGAGCCATTCTTAAGTGTCTAGAAGTGAATGATTTATATATTCATGCTCTCACTTCTAGACACTTAAGATTGGCTCACATAAGTGCATTTGAGTTTGAAAATAAGACAGTTGTTGTTATTTCCTCAAAGTCTCTATCTTGTGGATGTGGCGCGAGTATCCTTGCAGTTTAACATCACTGTTCAATGGTGCTAATAAGAAAGGATGATTATCTTCTAAATAATTAAAACAGGATATAATAAATATTTCTGTAGTATACTTTTGACTACACCATTGTCACACAAGATAGGGATTGGTTTCGTTCCACTTTTATCATCTTGTGGAGAGGTGTAACCATAAATGTATGAGCAATGACATATGAAAAAGATGCATGATGCCCAAGATGCACATTTCATGCTGAACTAGCACTCATCAGTTGAATCAGATCCTCTTTCATATATCATTACCATTGTTCAGAATATATAGAAAGCCAATTATTGCAGTTTAATTGATAATTTTAGTAATTGGTTATTTATATATATCGAACAAAGATAAACATATGTATACGAGATTATGATCTGGACTGGTTCAGCACAAAATGCACATCTTGGGGATCCATTTATGATTACACTCCTCCATAAGGTGTTAAAAACAGTGTAGTGAAAATTACACAACAGAAATATTTATGAAGTGGATAATCTCTAGTCCAGTGTTCTTCAACACTTGGTCCGTGGATCGGTGCCGGGCCACAGAAGTTTTTTACCAGTCCGCGATAGACTGGCAGAAAGTTTGTAATAATAAAATAATGACAGTTTAAACTTTTAATTAATATAAGCAATTTTTATTTTATTTATTCATCTCATTTTTACCCAATTAAAAAAAAAAAAAAACAGAACAAAATCAAAATCTAATCAATCATACATAAATTAATTAAATTAATATGTTTTTCTAGTTATCACTGATGTTTATGGGGGGGGGGGGGTAGAATTAAATTTTTTATTACTTTTCTAAAAAAATTAAAAATTAAAAAAAAAGTTTTTTATTATACAAACTCCATATATATATATATAATTTCATCTTGTATATTTAACATTGTTGTTTTGATCAGTTACAACAATTATGCTCATCTAAGGCAGTTTACATCTTTAAAAAAATCTATCTCTAGACTTCTGCCGGTCCGTGAAACCTTATCCTTATTTTTACAGGTCCTCCGGTGTGAAAAGGTTGAAGACCACTGCTCTAGTCTAATGAAAATTAATAAAACAATATAAATTTCTGTCTATTATTAATACACTTTTTTTAAATATATATATTTTTAAATATTACCCAAAGTGTTGTGTTATCAAACATAAAGTGATCAATTTAATCACTACAATATATGAGATTAATATATATATATACTGAATTGTAGATATGTAAAAAAAAGTTTTTTAGAAACGATAATTGTTTAATGACAAAGTTTGTCTTCACACCACATTTTTACACCGTTCTGAAGATACTTATCATTTAAATCTAAATGTATATATATTTAGATATTTCTGAAAAACTTTTCTTCGAGGAAATGTAATCATTTCCATCCTACCTAATGACACATGCAAAAAAAAAAAAATAGTTTGATTATTTTTTAAATTTAATAATATCTCGCAAACAATATATACTTTTGGTATAACTATAACGGATGTCTTTATAAGTTTAAAATTCATATCACATTTAACTTAAAAAAACTAAATGTGTATCATTAAATATTACCACTACGCAATTACATCTACTTGTAAACGACTCAATTTTTTACATATACCTTATTACCTATATCTATATATATGCATACATACGCAATATATATATAATCCTCACTTAATTAGAAAAGACTTGAACACACTTTCTGACTCCCTACAGCTATGGACACCATCTTATACAATTGCTACTCATGACCACACATGTGTGAAAAAGATTCTCCAATATATGTATTTCATGCAAAACTAGCACTCATCAGCTGGTCCAGATCATATCTCCCACGCATACATACAGTCATTGCTCAGTTTATATTTATATTACACTTACATATATTATCCCTATTTATATACAATACACAATTATTCTATAAATACTTTTACCGCTTTCTCTATATTAATTGTAATGAATTAATAAATGTTTCAACATTTAAAAACAGAAAAGATTTTCATTGGTTTAAAATATTTTTATTTTAGCTTAGCATTTCGATTATGTGTGTGATGCGATATGGCTAAGTCTTTATCGAAATCAGGAATCTTCCAGGCACTATGCCTAGAAAAACCTGTTAGCCACCTCACCCACCCTTTCCCCACTTTAAATTTTCCCTATATTTCTTCTCTATCCTCTTATCTTTTTTTCAAACCAAGCATAAAAACCAAGAAACCCACTTTCTGTATAATCACTTTGTTTATATTTATTCTACCACAACTTTATTATTTGTATCCTTTCTATTTATAAGCATTAAATTCCTAATATTTTCTATGCCTTCCTTACATAACTTGCAGAACAAATCACCCACATTTCTCCATTTATGTATATATTCTTTTGTTTCTAACAATCCTGTTCGAGCCTTAACAGTAAACTACTTTCCTTGCTATTATCGTAAATTAACTCATATCCCAATATTGTTTACTTCTATATATATTTAAACTCATTTTATTCTCCGTACTAGTTCTCCATTTCTCCAACTCCCTATTTTTTATTAATGCATCTATATTCTTCAATCCTATTCCTTGCCACTATAACCCTCAACAATTCTCCTAATTCAATGTTTTGTATAAGTATACTGACATAAATTCTTTACCCAAATCTTCTGCATACCATACTACCTTTCTCACCCATCTTGCTGCCTGTCCTTTATTTGTAATCAAATCAAGTACTATTTTGGCTACTTTCTTACTATCCATTCACTGAACATTTTCATTTTATTTTTTGCATCTCTTATATAATAACTTGACCATCTATTTTTCCTTGAATTGCCTTCTTTGCCATCCACACATATGCATCTAATGCATGTCTTCCTACTTCTCTTTGCACTTTTTCTGAATAAACTGACACTCCTTTACTAATATAACACGTAATAACAAACTTTCCATACAGCAGTGCCACCCAGCATGAGTTCCAGCAATTAATATATGCAAGAAGGTCTGCGCATAAAACCTCCATCCAGTATTCCCTCATCCAACACTCCCAGTTCAGCTTCCAACCTGCAGATCTCATAAGTGAGGAGTCCCTGGATCTGACAGCACCACCGTGAGATCCCAGAACCCAGTGCAACCCTTCAGCAACCACTCTTTATCCATTCAGCCAACCACAAAGCCATGATCCCATAATGGCAACACAACAATGTCAACAATCCAAGCCAATGCCCTTGCACAATCCTACAGTTATGATACCTACAGTTAAAGATATTTAAACCAATGAAAACCTTTTCTATTTTTAAATGATCAAACATTTAATAATTTAATATAATACATAAATAAATACCCCCTTCAGAATATCTATACCAAATTGATACATATATATGCCTAAAACATGTATACGTGCACTAAATTATTCCAAACTTATATATCTATATCATTAATTATTACTATTATTACATAAGTCAAATCAATAAGTCCTTAATATCTATTAATCATTTTATATTAATTAATATTAACATGTAGTACATAAAAACTGCAAAATATAATCAACCTATGAAACTTGTAATCTTATATTATTTCTTTATTAATTTCAGATGGATTAATTTTAATTTTAAAAAAATAATCATGGAAATTGTAAAAGGAAAGGTAGATTTGATTGGTTTTTTTTAAATTAAATTAAAAGCACATTTTATCTCCTTTAATAAATGCAACTTATCCACTACTTTGAACACTTTTTAGCAAAAACCTTATATTGCACCTATATGCATACACAATCTTATGTTTCAACTGTCCTGCATTCTTCCTCAGAGCCACTTTTAAAATAAATAAAATGGCTCTGAAGAAGACTGCAGGACAGTCGAAACATAAGATTGTGTATGCATATAAGTACAACAAAAGATTTTTGCTAAAAGTGTTCAACATAGTGAATAAGTTGCATTTATATAAGATATTAAGGAATTGGTGAATTTGGTAATATTTCTGATGCTTTTATCTCCTTCTAGATAAGGGCAATAAAATGAATATTAACTGCAACCAGTCCAAGCTGATTTTTTTATGATATTGAATTATGCCAAATGCCATCCATAAATAGTCTCATTTCAATAACAGTGTCACCTCTAACAACTACTGTGCTTTACAGTTTTACCTTTTCTTGGGTAATTCATGGTTTGTGACATAACTCATCTGAAGATCATGACTATTTGGACATAGTTTTCATGATTGTTGCATTCATCAGTCAAAAACTGAACAACTTCTGATTAGAAAATTATTCTATAGCCAAGTCAACATCCATTTCAGTTTTGTATTATTACATAAAGCAGTAAGAATGGATAAAATTATGGTTGGTATAAAATATCCAATCATGAGGATTAAAAAATTTATATTACGTTTTTACAATAAATTTTGCATAATTATAAAATACTACTACTACAAAATCAACCTTAATACTTTTAAATTAAATTCAAAGTGATTCTATTTGGAATAAATAATTCTTATAGAAATTATATCAAATAATGCACCAGTAAGTCAATGACAATTTCTGGTCTCCTGAACAATTTGTCATTGATTTGGATTTTTAAATTTCTTAATAAAGCATATGCATTATTGTTTGGGAGTTCATAAGAAGTTGGAGCGGCAGACCTGTACATGCCAGAATCGATGCTGGAACTTCCCGATCCTGTCAGATGCTCTACCAGCTACGCCAAATGTGTAGGATAAAAAAGACATATGACTTTATTTCTCATGAGTTCATAAGAAGTTTGAATGCCAGACCTGTGGACACCAGAATCAACTCTGGGACCGCCTAACCCCAAATCGGACACTCTACCAACTGCTCCAAATCGTGAGAAATTCTCAAAGGCATATTCTTTATTACTATGACTGAAGCATTAATCTTCTTAACCACTTTTCTCTTTTACCTTCAACTACTTCTAATATTCTACTTTTTTCTAATATGTAAGAATGTAAGGTCATTTTTTCAAATGCTTATTTATTAACTCCATTCATTGTTTTTAAGGATAGATTGTTACATACTATATAGACTTTCGATTATAATTTTACCTTTATTACTAAATTCTTTATTGATGATCAATGCAAAAAGCATAATCTTCATATTTAACCATATTCTATATTTTTACTTGAATATTTCCTTTTCATAATAATGTTCTTCAGTCTTTCTCAATTTCAGTTTTAACTCATGGTGTTATCAGTATAGTAATATTGTTAATACCTATTTCACATAAGCACTGATAATATTATTCAAAACAAAATTTAACATCATTACCGTTCACTGATTATATCTATGGATCCAAAAATAAAAGATGAGGGAATCCAACATCATGCGGTCTTCATAAAAAATTCTATCATCTACCTTTTCCACAAACTTCCTTCATTTGGAAGGCAAGATTTACTAAGAGCATTTATATTAATCTTAAATTTTGACAACCTTTTAGCAGTAAATGCTATGGTGTATTAAGTTTTTGAGATCTTATTATGCAAAGTTCAACACTCCAGCTACCTATATTTAGAAAGATAAAAAAAGACATCTTTATTTCTTCAACTACCACCTGTTTTACCAACATTATCATTACTGAAATTATAATCATTTAAATTAACTATCTTCCAGGCTTGATGACTAGTCATGTTTTCTGACACTATTATTAGACAGTCATTTCTAAGTCCTTTCACATGGGTTTCTAAATGGCACTGTCCAAATATTCAATTATCATCCAATTCATGATCAATCTAGGTATATAGTAACCGACTACCATGTAAGACTACAATTAAGGACTTCCTACCTGTTAAATGTCCTTGTTATTGATTTCTCATTTCCAAAGACCTTCAATAGTATATTTTTATATGAACTTGCATATAGAACAACAACAACAAACTGAGGTCCTAATTGTTGGGTAATTAAAGAATGGAAATAAACAAACTCATAATCCCAGTGTTGCAATTAGTGCAGTGAGGTAATTGGTAGCATGAGAAATTCATGATGCCACAACTTATATTAAGCTAAATGAATGACAATAGTAAGACGACAAACAAATGGAAGAGAATGAAAGAAAAAGTACATTTAGCAGGGAGTGAATATATTCTACATTAGAAACGATATCTAGATATTAATGAACCCATATCTTAATCAATAAAGCAATACATTATCCTATTGATTAAACATGTTAATTAGATATTCATAATTAAGGCTTACACATGAAGCTCATTACACTAACATCCATCTGCAGAGTTCAACCCTTGGTTTTATATGTCATTTTAAACTAAATTTCACAAGTTAATATTTAATTAGAGGGGATTTGAACCCAGACTTTCAAGTCCCCTTCAATCATCCACTCCAACTTATACAACTGACATATGACCACATACATGCAAAACAAATAAATGATCTCCAATATTCATATTTTGTGCTAAACCATACACATCAATTGGTCCACATCAACATCTCCCACACACATATAATCAGATTTTCACTAATATGGATGGCTGAAGAGTTGAAGAGTAGAGAAGAATGAAGCCTATTCATTAAAGTTTGAAAATTTGCTATCTTAATATAAATCGAGCATTGACTATATATATATGTGTGTGTGTGTGTGTGTGTGTGTCAGAGATGATGATCTGGATCAATTGGTGAGTGCTGGTTAAGCACGAAATATGTATATTGGAGATCATTAATATTTTTCGGTTGTGTGTGTCGGTTATATAAGATGGAGTGGATGACTGAAGGAAGCTTAAAAGTCTGGTTTCAAATACCCTCTGATTTCATTTAGCTTAAAAATACATATAATATACTGGTATTTAAATTTTAATAATTTAGTATTCAATTAGCAATTTTATTGATACATAATTTTTAAAAGTTGTTACATTTTTATTTACCATTGTCAAAATCACTCCACTCACAACTTCGACACCATCCACATCAGATAAATAAAGCACTAATTCTAATTAATAACATTCTATGGAAACATACGTCTACGTATTTTGTTACATAATGTATTTAGTTTCATTGCAAAGTAATTATATATATATAATAGTTTTATATAAATTTCCTTATAAAGGTATTTGTTTATTCACTGATTTTAGAATGATTATTATGCAGGAATTAATGAAATACATATATATACTTTATATATATATATAAAATATAAGCATAATTAACTCATGTAAATATTCCTTATTATATAACATTATAAATTTGATGTTTGCAAAGCTCAAGTAATTTATATATTTTTTGTTAATTAACATAAAAATATGTTCCATATGATCAGCTATTAATTTTTGAATTAAAACTTCTTTATAAAGATAAGACTATTTGCATAAAATAATTAATTTATAAATAAAAATGCAACCTATATTAATTGCCAATTAAATCAATATGAAATAAGTGGATTTAAAATACTGCCTACACCATAACAATGGTTTTTTTTTAATATTTACAAGAAAGTGGAGAACTTTGGACGACCTACCAATTCAGTCGATTACACATACAAATTGCTAAAGTAGAATATTTATAAATTACAAAAAACATAACTTCAGAAGATGCTAAATTTACTTTAATTAAAAAACAAAAACTCGATAGAAAAACAAATTTTATCAGCAAATAATAATAAGATTAAAATGATAATTTTTCAATGAACTTGTTAACTTCAAGGCAATCGTTAATTAAGTTTAGAAGAAAATTCAAAAATGGTGCAAAATGATTTTTTTTATTACCATAGTAACAAAAATTATAACAAACAGGACTGGAATAAATTAAGTAATAGATTTGAAATAGTTGCAAAAGGAAAGATCAAATTTGAGACTATCACTGATAGCAGAATATATACATTTGATGGGAAATGCACCCTTCCGTGAATTGTAAATATAAAGATTATCAATTTTTTCGATGACAGATTGTAGACCAGTATGTAATTACTTCTGTTATCAACCAATAAGAAACATCAGCCTGCTCCTATTATTCTGGGAGCGTGTAAGGGAACTGGAGCATTACAAAGTTGCAATGAATTTAAAATGTAAATTGAGGTATTTGAACTCGGAATTTTTCAGTCTAATCGTCCACCACTCTTTCTCAAGCAACCAATACACATGACAACACGCATATGAAAAAGATATATGATTCCCAATATACGTATCTCATGCAGAACCAGCGCTCATCAGTTATGCCAGATCATAATCTACCACACATATGTATAATCAGTGCTCAGTTTATATTAAATTAGGAATTTCTCAAACTTTAATGGACAGGCTTCAATTTTCTTACCCTTCCAACTATTCAACCATCCACATCATTGAAAAGCCATCATCGGCTTTTCAATGATGGACGGTTGAATAGTTAGAAGGGTAAGAAGATTGAAGCATGTCCATTAAAGTTTGAAGAAATGCTATCTTAATATAAACTAAGCAATGTTATATGTGTGAGAAATTGATTATGATATGACCAAACTGATGAGTGCTGATTGTGCATGAAATATGTATATTGGGAATCATCCCTTTCACATGTGTGTGGCCATGTGTATTGGTTGCTTAAGATGGGGTGAAGGATGAGTAGATTGAAAAATCCTGAGTTCAAATCATTCTATTTAGATATATAAGAAACCTTCAGTATAAGAAAATTACAAACTGCTTTAGAATTAACTTAAATAAATTCTAAGTTGATAAAAAGGAAGTTAAAAAAGGTGTAAAGTAAGAACAAGTCTAAATAAACGTAATATATATCATCAGTTTTATTACAAAAAATAAATAAATAAAAACAAGTTGATTTTATAAATACTAAAGAATAAGAGACGAAATAAAAAGTAAAAATAAATGTAATACTAGTAAAATATGTTTATCACCTTTATTATAAAATATTATATAAATAAGTAGGATGAACTTAATTATAATACACTAAGTTTTGAATCACCAGAAACTTTTGCACTGGAAAGATGGAATGTGGGGGATAGATAACTTCTATGAAATGGAACACCAAGAAAAAATATGGAATTAAAATTAATTGCTGAGATTAACATGCTTCAGGATATAATTGGTAAATAAGATTATAAAAGAAGGTAAAAAAACCTAATTGGTATTGGCACAGCGCCAACAGATGCCCGAATTAATAAATAAACTTGACATCTTATCAATACAAAATAAAAATATGTATAGTAAATTAGATTTTAGACTTCCACTAAATGAATTCCATAGACTTGCAAGAAAAACTGCATTAAATGTATGAAATTATTCAAATGGAAGTCAATCTCTCATAATGCGCTATTTCTCAAATATTATAAATCTAAGCGCACTCTCCTGTCAGTAAGAATTTAAAAAAATTAAGTGAATCAATTATGTTTAGAGCACACATTCTATGTACACCAACTCTTACAGAACATGCTTAAATCAGGGCTTGAGTCTATTGCGTGCCTGATGTTAATCAAATATTCAATTGTACAAATCTATTTAACCCATCACAGGAGAGAGACAGTGTCTCATTTTTAACCACCTACGATTAGACAAATATGACTCATAAATGTAAACCTATTACTCAAGCCCTGATTTAAGCATGGTCTGTAAGAGTTGATGTATATAGAATGTACACTCTAAACTTAAGTTATTCACTTAAGTTTTTTAAATTCTTATCAGCAGGAGATGTATCTAAGAAGTAGCGCATTATCGGAGATTGACTTCCGTTTGAATAATTTCAGTTTTCACACTTTATAATAATAGGATTAAATGTATGATTAAATAATTGAATTAAATATTGAAATATAAAGATTATAGCAAACTGACTGCTGTAACAATGTGATCATAAACTATTGGATAAAGAACCTTTCAGACGATCTTTATCTTTCCATAAAAGATAAGTATTGCCCAAAATCTGGGAAGATGACTGGTTAAGTGAATGCCATTCCTAAAAGAGATTTAAGATATGACAATAAAATCAAAATATCATAACTTCTTACCATAAATTTGATGTTCTTTAGTATGTATATACGAACTATCATAAATTTTATTAAAAGTTATCAATAAACATGGTATCCTAGAGGTGATTCTTTGACAATAAAGATATTTATTTTAAAAGATTCTAATCGGTTTTTTAAAATTAACGTGTAATGGCACTTAAAATTATATACTTTAAAATTATAAAACCCTAATATATTTTGACAAATATAATTTCAACATTTTATGATGCCCCTTTTTATGAAAATCTTTCAATACAAGTTTTAAAATATGGCATAAATTAGAAAGCAACAAAACCTAATTTAATGATAATAAAAAGGTTTAACATTAAGTAAAAGGAATACATCTTAATAGCAGCTATTAATTTCGAGTTAAAACTTAATTATAAAGATGCAATGATTTGCATAATTAAAAAAGAAAATCACAAACTATACTAATTGTCTATTAAATATTTTAATTTCAGTAATTTTAAAGAAACAAGATTAATTAAAAATGCAATTACACGTGCGCGCGCGCACACACACGATCACCCACATAGCAGCTGAAAATTCTCTGATATAGCCGGTAGTGCAAGCCTAATTGTAAAATCTGCCTTACGCTTTCTTCATAAAAGTCAATACACAAACTGCATAAAATACTTATTAATATTAATTACTTTATAATACAATTTTTGACTAAAATGCATTTTAATATGTAATAAAAGAAAAAAATAAAATTAATATTTTTGAACACATCATTTAAGCAATGTTTGAATGGCCATTTGCTTCATACTAGTCCAAGCATTTCCCTAAATACACACTGCACTAAATAAATCAATCATTTTATTTTTATTTTACTCTTTTAGACTTTTTTTAAAGAGAAAAATAACTATATTTTTAATATTTCCAAACTGCACAACCTTCTGACAATTGTCAGTTATCAATTACAGTATATACATAGTTGAAATTAAATTGAAAGGCTGCAAACCTCTCACGCTTATTATAATACTTATCTGACAGCCAATCAGATGTTATGATGGCTTGTCTGAATAGTGATCAAACCGTAAACACAAGACAGAGAATTTTATAAGAAAAGGGCGGTCAGATAAATATTATAATAAGGGAGAGAGGTTTGCAGCCTTTCAATTTAATTTCAACTAACTGTCTGCGTTTTATAAAATAAATATTATTTATACATATGGTGCAATAATTACATGACCAAGATACAGGTAAACTACCATTATTTTGAAACTCTGGATTTAAAGTTGATTTCAGACTTGGAAAATTTTCAGAAATGTCCAAGTTACCGAAATACAAATTTAAGTTTGTTTCAGGTTTGAAAAATTTTTGGAAAGGTACGACATCACTCCAGCATATACTTGTAATTAATCAAATTGCACTAAATTCATAATTAGTAAAATGAAATCAAAAGTAAAGATAAAAATTCATCACAAACAATACTTTCACTATCAACGCAGATGTCTTAAATGCAAAGTAACGTAAACACAAAAGAAATTTATACTAATCTCATAATTAAAGGGGATTTGAACACAATCTTTCAAGCTCCTTTCAGTCATCCACTCTATCTTATGACCACATACATCTGAAAAAGATAAATGATCTCCAATATACATATTTTTCACTAAACCAGCAATCATCAGTTGGTCTGGACCATCGTTTCCCACATACATATATAATCAGTGCTCGGTTTATATTAAGATACCAAATCAACAAACTTTAATGGACAGGCTTCAATCTTCTCCACTCTCCAACTTTTGAGCCATCCATACTATTGAAAATCTGATGATAGAATGCTCAAAGCCCTTCTTGATGCCAATATTATTGTCATACCCATGTTGATCTTTTCACTCTGACCCCTCATATGTAGGATCTTAATATGTCCATTTAAATATGCAGGCGCTAATAGCTTCAGAATCGTAAATTTGCAATAATAGAGATTCTTTCATTCTCTTATTTCAACTTTATTACTGTAAGTTTATGATTCTGAAGATTTTGAGTTATTCAATTTTATATATATATATTAAAGGTGATTAGAATGTTAGTGAGAATTATGGGATAGTAGATTGGTATAAATTTGTTTTGTGTTTGAAAAGTCTGCCTTTGCAGTGAAACTATTAGTTGTGAGGAATTTCTCATTTTAATTTTGGCTAGTTTTATTAAAATTTTGAATTTGTTTTATTATGTAGTCCAGCTTTTGGCTTTGGATAGTAAACTTGTAATTTTATCAGCAAATTGGAAACTAAACAACATATTAACATAACTTAAAAGTAACTTACTAGCAAATACTTCTTTATCTTGTTTAACTACTTAGCATCATGGCATAGCTTCACAAATCATCTTTCTCCTTAGTCATTACAAATGGAATGTTTTAGATTGTTGAATACTTTGAAATAATACCTGATTCCATCATTTGTGGAGTTTTTGAACTTCTACTTCATTATGATGGAGCATTGGCTGTAACCTGGCTTGACATGCTTGGACATTCACTATCTTTATCCAGTTTTCATATCCTTTAATGTTCCTGAGGATTACGGATATTTATATTTATGCAGAATATTGCTAAATTTGGTTTGCCAAATCACTTTAGCAAGCTTGGATTATGATTATTTCTTGCTTCTAGGTGCTATCTTGAATGCAGCATATATCTGCTTATGTACATAAATCATCTGGCAAGAAACAAGTTTTCTTCCTTACAAATGACCTGATATCAATCGAGAATGCAGTTCAATCTTATGCATAAAGTCAGATCCATGGATGATTTTGTGGATAAGCCAACTTAAAATGAGAAAGATATGTTTCAAACATTTTTGTTCAATCCCAATTTGAGCCGCATTTATCTGGAAGCTAATTTTGCTTTTTGAATATTGGCTAGTGGTATTTGAAGATATTTTAATGGCAAGTTCCTTATCTAGGGTTTTAGTTGTATTATTTATTCACAGTCTTCCTCAGATCTTACAGATATTTGGCTATCGAAATCTTAATACTTCTGATCCGGAATGTTACAAGAAGCATCATTGTTAAGGGATGAAGACAAAAATCAGAAAATGTAAATAAATAGTATGATGATAAAAATATAAGCAAAACATTGACTATGCCAAATGGTATCTTGAAGGCTTATGTAATATTCACTATATATATTGCCACCCACAGCAAGCTAGAGTAATCAATGGATGCCAGAAGGCTTGTGCATAAAATCCCCATCTAGTGCCTACTTATCCAATATCCCCAGACTAGTTTCTGGCTTATGGCCTTCATCAGTAAGAAGCCTTGGATCTGAGAACAGTGCATCTAGATCTTAGGATCTAATGCAACCCTCCAGCAACCACCTTTTATCTCCATTTAACTACAAAACTATGAGTCTTAAACTGAAAACACCTTAATGTTTTCAATAGGATAGTGGTGGCTATGATTATTAAAGAACCAAAGACACCAAAATGTATGGGTACTGAACTGGGTTCAGACCCATATGACCATATAAGAAATGGGCTTGGATTGAAAACATTAAGGTGTTTTCAGTTTAAAACTCATAGTTTTATAGTTAAATGGAGATAAAATGTGATTGCTGGAGGGTTGCATTAGATCCTAAGATCTAGATGCAGTGCTCTCAGATCCAAGGTTCCTCACTGACGAAAGCCATAAGCGAGAAACTAGTCTGGGGATATTGGATGAGTAGGCACTAGATGAGGATTTTATGAACAAGCCTTCTGGTGTCCATTGATTACTCTAGCTTGCTGTGTGTGGCAATATATATAGTGAGTTTTGCCTGTTTTAACAACAGTTATACACAAGCATAAGAGGAGGTGGTCATGTGATGTTTATGTAATATGGTGGAGTAAAAACTTTCAAAGTTATTCCACTGCAAGCGTAATGTAAATCGTAAAGATTGTTAAATAGAGCATTTTATTTGTAACTGACCTGATAAGGATCAAGATACTGAATGCCATTCTGTGAACTTGATGCTAAGCTTTCTGTATTTTTTTTTACTAAATTTATTATTATCCCCTGGTTCTATGTAGCATAAAAAGCTTGTAGTCTGATAATAGCACACACTAACTACTCTTTAAGTATTATAATTTCTTTCCATTTTCTTTTCATTATTTGCATTGTAAAGTATCAATTAAGGAGTATTTTATATACATATATATTCTTTAAGTAATTAATCATGAATGAGAATGTATACATATGAGAATATCTATATTTTATAATTCTGAGGAAGATTGCAGGGACAATTGAAACTGTTAACTGCCAAGAAATGATTGTGTGAGCATTGGTTTAATAATAAAGGAATTAAATATGTAAAATGAGGATTCATATGAGAATAAGAATAAAATGAAAATAAATGGATTAACAAGGTATTTATTAATATAAATAAAATGTATCTATACCATGGTTATGTATATGTACATTAAGTGGTTTTGAATACATACAATTGTTATATACATGTTCATTTGTAGGTAAACATTTTAATTTTACGTCATTACTTTCCGTAAAATTACTATGGGGAAACCAAGGCCACTGTCAATAATAGAGCTGCTCAGTACATATATACATACAGAAGAGCGCAAAAGAACGAGATTTCAATATTTCTCGAAGATGACAAGCAGGTCGGTCATAGGTTCAAACTCACCAACCCCAAAATTGTGTGCACTGAACCTAACGACTGCAAAAGGAAAATAAAAGAAGTATATTTTATTATCAATGACAATAACGCTATTAATAGATGCGACACATGCTTCGCTATCTCCAGAAAGTGGACAAGTTGATTAATTTACATATACATTTGCATATATTACCATTTAACAATATCACAGCAATGATTTAAAATCTATTTTGGCTATGATTATGAGGGATAACACCTCGAAAGCACTTAGCCTACATTGATTAATTTTGATTGTTTGCCATTAACAGCTTGTTCACCCAGCGTTTTAAAGCGCTTGTATATACCATCTCATAATTGAAATGTTATCATACAAAAAATAAAAATATTAGTGCCATGAGGAAAAAACAACAATGATAAATGTCATCTTCACTTGATTTACTCTCACTAGAGTCAAGAATACTCTCTCCACATTCTGAAGATAAGAAGAAAAAAAACCATATCCACAAAATAATAACTTCCCTATAAATGTTCAAATTGTCTATATTTGAAACATATGAATTTCAAATTTAAAGAATTCAATTTTTTGGTGATATTCTTGTTTACTAAGCCAATTGGTGCATTTATGATAATTAGTGGGTGTCTTATATGTCAAATCTTGAAATTTTCCAACATTTTTACAGGCCACTCATTTTCTTAAACTGCAAAGTTCTCTATTAATGAATCCTTGTATGAATTATCTGTTGATATTTTTGTAGATCCACTAACTGATTGATATTCTTTAGACTTAGTTGAAAGACAAATACCAGCGCAATAAAGAAGCTTAACTCTGGTTACAGTAAACACATCCTTTGGCACAACAGACACCAAACTATATTTTTTCCTAGGTATTATATGGCTGGAAAGAGATGCATATCTGGTCGCCCTGAGAATATTATAAGTGTAAGCATAAATATCATCATTGCAATAGGAAAATACAGAAAAACGGTCTTCCATACTAGTAATAATGATTCTTTATTTTTGCATGCTGAAGATTAAGACATCCCCCTCTACTGATGAAGTTAGTTGACAAACATTGCTAATATTCTTTATTTAGAAGTCTTAGTTTTATTCAGCAAATATTACATGACTGAATTCTCTCTGAAGTTTACAGTCTGATAAAAAATTGAAATCTCTTTTCTTTGACATATGAAAAATTTATATTTTAAAAATATTTTTTTTATGAAATAAAATTAATTTTGTACAATAAATTTAGGTCATTCATTACTAACGTTAGTCAATTAAGTATAATGAAACATAACTTTTTGACAATTAGTTTTCAACTGACAAAATCTACTACTATAAAATAAGATAGGGCATATTTCACCAAACCAAACACCTGTATATTGAAATGAAAAGTGGAATTTTAGTGATTTGGCCTATACTAGATGCATCCAGTCTTGTAAAGACCTGTGGGTTTTCTTTAATTAGTTGCTCTAACAATTTTTTTTTAAAGATTTAATGTAAATTAAACAAAAGATGTTAAATGTGAAAATTGTAGATCGGTCTGAAAAACCATTGTTACAATGGAAAACAAAAACTCTTGATTTTCAGCCCATCATTTTTATAATAATTGATTGCTTTAACAATTTTTTTAAAGATTTAATGTAAATTAAACAAAACATTTTTATATTATATAAATAAATTTACAAATTTTAATAAAATTATTTTAGAATTTACATTTTTAAATATATTTGTTATATTTGATAGCTTTATGGTGTATTGATGTGAGGTGGTGCACTGTGACTTCTTATCCAGAGTCAGAAATCTCTCAGCAACTATGCTCAGAGAAACCTGTTAGCCATTTTACCTTCCCTTTCCATTCCCCACCCTAAGTTTGCCCATATCCTGCTCCATTCCATTTCCACAGCATAATCTTTGTCAACTCCATGGCCTTTATATCTAAATCCCTCTTATCTTTTCCCAAACCCAGCACAAAAACCAATAATCCACTTTCTGTAATACATATTTACTGGAACGCCCTCTGAATAAAAAAATATTTTTTTTCCGATTATCATAATAGCTTTTTTTTTTTAGCTTTATTAATAGTTACTGTTTATTAATGTTGCAATACAAAAACACCTGCCATTTTTGTAATATTTTTTTATTAAATATAATATTTGTAATTTTTTTAACTGCTTGCTTTAACATTTTTTTTTAAAAGAGCTAATGTAAATACTTTTTTTTTTATTAATCATTGCTAATTTGTAAAAGTTTGTTACATTTTAAATTAACATTGCTAAGTATGTCATTGATCTGAACTATATTAGGGGATTGACATACCATGAAAGGACAAAGTACCTTAACATCAAATTACAAATTGGCATTTGTGGTTGTTTCTGAAGCTGAATGCAAACCTTTGAAATATATAGTTAAAAACACTCGTACTGATTTCTTTCCCAGCATTTTTTTATTTAATGGTGGAATTACTTCCTTCACATAAATGTAGTGGTTGTGAATTTGATATGTGACATCAGACAAACATTCATTCATCAATCAGACAACAGAAAAAATATGGATTTTATATATATGATCTGTAATGCTTATACAGATATTGAACATGAGAATTATTTTAATTTCCAGCCATAAAGAATTCCCAACTTTTCATTTCAATATTTTTTACAGAATCAAAATAATCCAAACATTAAATAAATAATAGAAATTGATACTATAAATTTGGCCCTTACACACATATATATATATATATTAGGACACATATTTTTCCATGTTATAGATAGATATATATTTATTTTTATCTACATTTTGTTCAACTTCTTATGATAATGCTGCTTTATACCAAAACGTTTATTTTAAATTACTTTTCTAACTCAAAATCTTGCACGCTTTTATACTATTTAAGATTAAAACTTATATTGGCATTGTGACTGATACACAATCATTACAATATATATATATAAATCAAAATGATAAAGCTAAGCTAGACAATATCATAAAACATGTATATCTATTTAAAATGATCAATATTAGATAAAAGTATTCACAAACAACAGTTTTTCATTCAATAAATAAAAACAGTTCTTCTTGCTCTCTTCCAGTTATATTTACTTAAACACTTCGCAAACAAATATTTTTTGACATTCTAACTTACAAACTCTCAATTTTAAAACTTCGTCAAGTATATTATTCACTTATCTTTCTTTATGCATTGATAAAATTATAAAAAATTAATTGAATCCACCTTTCTTTTTACTTTTTCAGTGCTTATTTTATTAAATTAAAATTAATCCACCTGACAGTTTTGATTGCTCAGCAATCTTCCTCAGAGCTGAATAATAAAAAGCTCTGAGGAAGATTACTGGGTAATCGAAACTGTCAGATGGATTAATTTTAATTTAATAAAATAAGCATTGAAAAAGTAAAATGAAAGATGGATTTGTATAATTTTAATACATAGTTTTTGACTTTCTATTTTTATTTACATAATTATAATTTAGAACTGTCCCATAATTTCAGCCAATAAGGATTAATGTACATTTTTAAAGAATGTGACCTATTTCAATAAGAAAAAATGAGTCCAAATAACTCCATTCATACAAATTGAAATCCAAGAGAGACCAATAAGCATTTAGGTCTTATACCATACACACAAACACACTGTATTTTAAAGCTATCATTAAACTTTTTTTGATTACCTTCTTTAACTGACTAATTTTGTATTTCTGAATTTTAATTAAATGGATGTTTGTATATGTTTAAAAGAAAATTCATTTTACTTTCTCTCACCTAAGTTAATTGAAATTTGTGCTTCCCAAGAATAACATGTTTTTTATATATTGAGTAAAACTAATCAAGAGATTAAAGTGTTTATGACAAACAAAAATAAATCTCTGTAAGAATGTAAAAATACATTATAAAATATCTGTCAAGTGTTGGTGGCAGAGTGGTTAGCACAGCTGCCTTACAAACAGTTGTCCCGGGTTTCGCGTCCTGGCCGACGCTCTGACACATTAAAAAAAAAAAATCTAAAAATATTTCTTGTGAAATAAAAAATTAATAAACAGACAAAATCTATATAAACTCCAACAGACGATGTTAATAATAGAGTACAAATAGATTTGCAGAAGTTAAAGAATTGTAGTAAAAGATATTTGAAGACCAAAACAGCAGCAAAACTTCATTTGCCTAAGATATCGCAGGATCAGTGGATAGAAAAAACCTTTTTGAATCAACTGCTTGTCTAGTAAATAAATAAAGTCATATATCAAACTTGTAATTATAAACTAAATAAAGAGTTTTATCATAAATGCTGCAAGAGAAAGCATTTAAAATCTCTATCTAGAAATTATCCTCAGACCAGTTTCTAGCTATTGGCTTTTCTCAGTGAGGAGCTAGGATATTTCAGACACTAGATCCAAATTACCAACTCAAAGTCAGCACTTATCTGACAGTTAACTTCTAAGTAGAAAATCTAAAATTTCCAGACATCTATAGGTCTTCAAATCCAGTTTTCTAGCTTAAATAGCTATATGGGGCTGAGAAATATTCAGCCATATTGTCTCTGAAGTTCTTCAGTATGTATAGCTAATTCACAGATACAACAATTCATCTTCACCAGTTAAAATTATGTAAAAATATTTATCAAACCCTTCAAATATTGAAGCTAACCACAAAAATCTTAATCCTATAAAGTTGCCTAGAAAATCACTGAGCTGGAAAAAAAAAAGGCCATTCTATCTTTTCCAAAGACTTTATCATGTGGTTGAGTGTTAGTATTCATTCATTTATAGTTAAAATCTTCAAAGCGCATGTGCAACAGCGTAATGCTGTGTTAAATATTACAGTTTACAAACATCGCGCTATAAAAAAAAATGATTTATTTACATACAGTTAAATTTATCTAAAAGCTAAGAAAACAATATTACTAGAAAATTTATACAAGCTAGACTTTTAGAGGAAGAACCTGCAGGTAACATATTTTCATAATGTATCATTTTATTTACATTTTAATAAGGTATGACTTTTATTTAAAATAGCTATTTCAAATATTGAAAGTGTTCAGAAATAATTATTAGACTATTCCCTTATGATTGCACAATAATGATTTCTCACATGTGTTAAGAATATTTTTCTAAATACTATTTTGCAATGGAAAGTAATTCAACTCATAAGGTAGTTTATTTAAACTACTGATTATAATATTTGAAAAATAAGCAAAAGTTTGTAGTTATATTCTAAGAAATATAATTAATTCTTTAATATAATTTCCTATTATCAATAAAAAAGCTCATATATAAAATTTTATTATTAGTTCATTTATTTAATTTCTATTTAATTAAATTTTGCGTTTATTTTCTTTCTTGCTCCATGCTTTGAATATTTATTTTGTTATTATTATTTAAATTTATGGATACTATCAGGTTAAAATAAATGGAATTGCTTTTATGGAAAAAGAATACTGCCTAAAATAAATATTATCCTTTGGTGCCATTTTGAAATCTAAAGACCAGCCAAAACCACTGCTGACACATCCAAGCGATAAATGATATAAATATTGAATAAAAGTTCTTCAAATTCATATTTTAGAAATAATACGCTAGTAAAAATAATATTCTTTATTCCATACGGACATATACTATAATCCTTTAGTATTTGGAAATTATAAGCTTGGTTTGATCAGACTTCTGCAACTTTTGACCGATACGACGGTCAAATAATCCCTCCCCTTCCCTGCACGTCATATTTCAAATATTTTATGAAGGTAAATTAAAAAAAAAAAATCCCTAATTAAATAAAGCATATTATTTTTACTAGCTTATAATTTCTAAAGTATGAATTTAAAGTACTTTTATTCAATATTTATGCCATTTATCAATTGGATGTGTCAGCAGTGGTTTTTAGATTACAAAATGGCCATGAGTGCAAACTAAGTCAGGACCTCTCCTTTTTTGTGAATAATATAATTATCAATATAGATATCTATACACATACATGTATTTATACAAAAAAAAAAAAAGACTTTGTTAAATATGACTGCCGAACTTAGTATACAAATTAAGGGATAACATATTCAACTCAAATCTGACCTACTACATTCTTTTACATATGGCTATTCAAGATATGGGATATGATATCCACAACAGTTAAAGAAAAAAATGACTTTTGAAAGATTAAAAGTAAATTTTGGATTTATCTTCTTTTTTGCTTCATGCTTTGAATTATTATTTCATCATTATGATTTAAATTCACAATACTATCTGACTAAAACAAATGGAATTGCCATAATGAAAAAAGGATAATGCCTAAAATAAATATTCCTCTTTTTGTGAATAATATAACTATCATTATAGATATCTAGACAGACATATATATATATACCCTTACACAAAACAATGACTTTGTCACACGTCAGCCCAACTTGGTAATACAAATTAATTGATAATATATTCAACTCAAAGCTGACCCACTACATTCTTTTACATATGGCTATCTAACATATGGAGTATGATGACTATAACAGAGAGAAAAATAGCTTGTGAAAGACTAAAAGCAAATTCAGCTAATAAATATAGATTTACTCTAGGAAAGAAAATTACCAGAGACGATTGCTACAAATGATGAGTAAAAAGTAATTGAATCAAGATGGAGTCAACAAATGTTTCAAATAGTTATAAAAATAATCCAGTATTAATTAATGTAAGCGTTAATATAATTTAAAATATATTTAGTAGAGATAGTCAAAGCTAAACATAATCAATAATAATAAAAATAAACATGCAAAACTGACTATATGTATTACTACACACAGCAAGCTAGAGTAATCAATGGATGCCAGAAGGCTTGTGCATAAAATCCCCATCTAGTGCCTACTCATCCAATATCCCCAGACTAGTTTCTGGCTTGTGGCCTTATATATGCAGAAAATATTGAAACATTAAATATAACTTAGTGCATTTTCAATGCTAGGCATCATCGACAAATGTGACCATTACGCACAACAATAAAAAATAAACTAAAAATGAAAAAAATTATAGCAATCTAAAAGTGATATAAATATGGTAAAACCAGATGAAACTGAAAAGTCTATTCAAAGAGCAGTACTACTATGAATCATAGAGAGCTTGCAAAAATAATTCAAAATTTAAAAAATATATATAGAAAAATGAGGAAGAATTAAAATGACAATATAGTAAAATAAAGAAAATGATAAAGTGAAAAAGAAATTAAAAAGGAAATGATGAATATACAAGCAATATTTCGAAGAAGTACAAAAAACCAAATGGAAGATCAAGAAAAGTTAAGCAAAAAATTTAATGGATCTAAACAAGAATGATTCAAAATTTAAAAAATACATATAGAAAAATGAGAAAAAATGAAAATGACAATATAGTAAAATAAAGAAAATGATAAAGTAAAAAAGAAATTAAAAAGGAAATGATGAACATACAAGCAAAAGAAAAAGAAATTAAAAAGGAAATGATGAATATAGAAGCAATATTTCAAAGAAATAGAAAAAACCACATGGAAGATCAAGAAATGTTAAGCAAAGAATTAAATGAATGTAAATATGATAGTCACTACAAAAGAATCTAAAAATAATGTGAACATTATAAATGAATCTAAAGTTGATGGAATAACTGAGATCTATTAAAAAGTTGATAGTCTTATGCACAAATATAAAAAGAATAATAAGACTGGAAAACTAAAGCAATGCACAAATGTAAAAGGAAAAACAGGACTGGAAAACTAAAGCAAAAAGACACTAAATATTAAAATATTCACAAAAGGAGACCATATACAATTTTGTTTTTAAGTGCAGAAAAAAGATAAGGCAATTTATATGAAAAAACTAAGAAAAAAAAAAATTCTAAAACTTATAACATTTGGGATATTCATGTTAACTGCCTGATATTTAGCTACACAATAAATTAACATTATACCATTTGGTCACTACATACAGGCAAGACTAAGTTTGAATTTAAAAAAAAAAGCCATAATTTGTAATGCACAGGCTTTGTTCCTGAAAAATAATTATTTGGCAACTTATCATGAACTGGACAATAAATCATGCTTAAAATATCCCTTGAAGACTTAGGTAATTGAATTCAATGTTGCCATAATAAGCACATATTCATTGTAAACATATCTCAAAATCTGATGAATAAATGTTTCTGGAAGATACTATAGTATGTGTAAAGAATGTTCAATGGAAGATCCATAAATATCACTAATAATTATATGTGCAAAATAAAAAAAAGATTTATAAAAGAGAGGAAAAGCAGAAAATATTATTATTAATGGAACATTATGAATTTTAACAAATTTCATCAGATATATGAACTTGAAAATACTATTTGGTAAAAGGAGAGACTGTTTATTGGATGTATTTTAGCTTAATTTAGTATCAAAATTTTTTTCTTCTATGTATTGATGTCTGTGAATAATACAGACACTTAGCTTGAAAATTTTACATCGATATAATAAAGATACCAGATGCACATTCATGTATTTATTATATTTATTTTGAAGAATTCGTGTTGTTAGAAATATCCAGTTGATTAATTCCTGGTCATAGAAAGATTTACTGATATATTCACGGAAGAATTTATACCATTAATACCAATTTATACCATTAATACCGGGTCCAAAATATAAATCAAAAAAGTTTATGTGTTAGAGATGATAGACATTTGATTTCCTGATCATAGAGATTTTAATGTTAGAAGTAACCAGAGGCTACATTTCTGGTTAAATGAGGAAATTACAAATTTAATTTTTTCCATACAGCCTAAGAGATAATAAATGAATTTAGGTAGTGAGGGAAAAAATATTTTAGTTTTACCTGATTATAAAGACAACATCATAAAATATCAATTGACAGAAAAATGGACCAGCATGTTTTATATGTGGACATAACTGTGGTTCACAAATCGGTTTGTACAGTCACCACAAAACTCATTTTTAGAAGTTTCTTTTTCTTCTCTCTCTCTCCCTCCTTTTTGGGGGGAGGGGAGTTGGAATGGTTATACTCGTTAGTTGTCAAATTTGTCAGTGATGAAAATAAACGGTGCTTTCACTTTGCATTAACAATGTATATGAAGAAAATCCAAGGAATTATACTATAAATAAGTTGATTAATTATGCAAGTATGCAAATTTAATAAAAAAAATTAGCAATGAAAATAAAAAATATCTGCAATGCCTTTATATCTCATGCAATGGTGATAAGTGAATATACACACCCACACATATATACATATTTAAGTTGTGCTATCATTAAATTTTTCCTGATTCTTTTAATTGATACATGTCCTATTTATCAAAATTTTAATTAAATTGATATTTTTATAACTTTTTAAGAAACTTCATTGAACTTTGTCCCCTCCATGTAAATTAATTAAAATTTGTTTTCTATTTTATAAGTAAAGCACTGGTACTTTCCTGTTATCCAAAGCCATTTGATTTGGTATAGGCAAAATATCTATAATTTAGATCCCAGAGATCAGCTAATAACTGAGTCCAAAAGTGATTCAAATATACTGTCATCTTGTCAAGCATTGGTGGCCTAGCGGTTAGCGTAGCTGCTTCCAAGAAGATGGCCCGGGTTTGCTTCCAGGTCAACGCAATTGATATATGAAAAAAAAATGCTGTCATCTCTGATTTCCACTCTCAGAGGCTAAACTCTCCATACAGTAGAACCATTCAGTGCAAGCCAGAGTAATCAATGGGTGCAAGAAGGTTTGTGTATGAAATCCCTATTTAGTGCCTACTCATCCAATATCCCCAGACTAGTCTCTAGCTTGTGGCTTTCATCAGTGAGAGAGCCTTGGGTCTGAGAGCACTGTATCTAGATCTTAGCCAGAAACTAGTCTGGGAATATTGAATGAGTAGGCACTAGATAAGGATTTTAGGCACAAACTTTCTTGCATACATTGGTTACTCTGGCTTACACTGTGTAAATTAGCTTGTATAAGCATAAGAATAGTGATCATGTGATGTTTAGTGGTTTACTTCCACTCTCCTGATAAATTTGCCAAATATGAGTTTATATGCTATCACATTATTCCTCTGTGCCGTTTATTTCACCATTTAGCAGACCCCTATATTCTCTCAGTGCTCTGAGGTTGGACATCAGTGTCAGGATCGACAAAATTGTAAATCTGGCTTTTTCCAATACTTTCATCCTATAGGCATGCCAACTATTCAAGTAAATTATACAGCCTAGTTTGATTGCCACTATTAACAATTCTGACTGCAATCAGCCACTTTTACCAAAAAGCACCTATGTGCCTCCCAATAGAGTTTTCTGAAGATCCACTGTGGAGGAAGCACTCATCCAGTATAATTCTTGCATTTAGTGAACAAGTTCTTAGTGAAAATCTAATGGCTCTGGAAACTTATACCAGAAACTTGACAGCATTTGAAGGCATATTTGTCTGCATTCACTTGGAAACTGGAAGTCAAAGATGACAAATTAATATAAAAAAATCAAATGGTTCCAGATAACAGGAAAGTACTGTAGATAGCTAAATAAATATAATGGTTTTTTCTGTCGTGAGTAAAGCTAAAGAAGAGATTTAAACTGTTTATAATGCACAGAAATAAAAACTCTGTAAAAAAAAAATGTAAAAACATTATTGTAAAAATAAATCATACAGATATTTATGAAATAGTATTAATAAATATATAAAATATTACATGATCATCATTCTTTATGATTACCCAAGCTGTTTAGCACAGAGGCAAAACTCTCCATACAGCAGAACCACTCAGTGCAAGCCAGAGTAATCAATGGATGCAAGAAGGTTCGTGCATAAAATCCCTATCTAGTGTCTATTCATCCAATATCTCCAGACTAGTTTCTAACTTGTGGATTTCATCAGTGAGGAACTTTGGATCTGCAGTTGATCCAAGGCTTCTCACTGATGAAAGCTATATGAGTTTTTCCATATAAAATATTCATAAGCTATGACAAATGATTAATTAATAATGGAGAATATAAATTGGATGGATATAATGGCAGAAATTAAACAGTTGTAGTGAAAGATATTGGAGGATCAGAATGGCAAAACAGAAGTATTCTACTGGCCCAAGATATTACAGGATGATGGATAAAAACATCTTTGAACCAACTCCTTGTGTGCTTTTAAAATTTGTATTCAATCTCTTCATTGTTGTTTCCAGACACTATAATGGACTGATGTTACTTTAGTAATAATCACTCATTCATTCCAGTTTTACTTCAAAAGTAAATGATTTTAAATTTTAATTTCCATTTTTGTGCATAGATATTGGATCCAATCAGAAAAAAAGTAAAATTTTGAGTTCACTCAGATTTGGTACAGCACAATGGGAACTTTCCCCATTATATTTGTCAATTTTAATTCAATTTTTAAAAAAACGTTTAAAGTTTGATTTTTTTAAAAATATTTAACAATTAAAATTAGATTATAAAAATGGCACAACATATAATTAAACTAAAAGAGGCTACTGTATACATATAAGTTGCAGGAGTTATCAGATGAAAGTAGGAAAGTAGGACTAAAGATAAATGTTAAAAAGACTAAAGTAATGTTTAATCGATTTGCTCAAAATATGAAAATAAAGATTGATTATGAAGAATTAGAAGAAATTAACAGTTACAAATACCTTGGTCAGATTATTAATACAGATGGAAACATAATGGAGGAAATTAATCATAGAATTAAACTTGGTTGGAGTGCTTTTGGTAGAAATAACTTGATACTAAAAGAAAATATGCCTATGTGTTTGAAAAGGATGGTTTTTAACAAATATGTTTTACCAGTTCTTACTTATGGATCTGAGACTTGGACACTTAATAGAAGAGCAATACAGAGACTTCAGACCACTCAAAGGAGTATGGAGAGATGTATGTTGGGAGTAACAAGAAGAGATCGAAAACGCAATGTATGGGTAAGACAACAAACAGGTGTTACTGACCTTATTGAAAAAATTAAAAGATTGAAATGGAGTTGGGCTGGACATATTGTTAGAAGAGATGATAATAGATGGGCAATTGAAATTTTAAACTGGATTCCAAGAGATTGTAAAAGACCCAGAAAGAGGCCACATGTGAGATGGATGGATGAAATAAGAAAATGTGCAGGGGTGTTGTGGAGAAGAGAAGCTAAAGATCGGAGAAGATGGATTAAACTTGGAGAGACCTTCATCCTGCAGTGGATTGATAATGGTTGATGATGATGATGATGACAAGGTGTGACAATACAATTCCTGAATAATCCCACAAAGAATTTCTTGAACAGGGATAAACATTAAACCAATAATATTATTTAAAGGTGCTTCAGAGATTACAAGATTCTGTTTTAAAAAAATGATTCTATTTGAGGCCTAAAAAGTGAATCATTCATCATGATGTGCTAAACCAAAAAGTCGCTCCTTGTGAGAAGCTTTTCATTACACAACTAGACCATCCTGACTATTCACCCAAATTAATTCCCTGTAATCTTTGGTTATTTCCAAGATTAAAAACCACAATGAAAGAATTAAGATTTTCTAATTACAACTGATATCCAAAAGAATGTGAGAGAGCTTCTCAACAGTATTCCTAAATGTGAATTCCAGGTGTACTTCAAGAAAAAGGAATGTCATTTTAATCAGGGTATAGATACATAAGGGGGCTACTTTGATCACTTAATAGAAGAGCAATACCGAGACTTCAGACCACTCACAGAAGTATGGAGGTGCATGTTGGGAATAACAAGAACAGATCGAAAACACAATATATGGGTAAAAGAACAAACAGGTGTTACTGACCTCATTGAAAAAATTAAAAGACTGAAGTGGAGTTGGGCTGGACATATTGCTAGAAGAGATGATAATAGATTGACAATTGAAATGTTAAACTGTATTCCAAGAGATTGTAAAAGACCCAGAAAGAGACCACATGTGAGATGGATAGATGAAATAAGAAAGTGTGCAGGGGTAATATGGAGAAGAGAAGCTAAAGATTGGAGAAGATGGATTGAACTTGGTAAGATCATCATCCTGCAGTGGATTGATAATGGTTGATGATGATGATAATGAAATATATGAAATAAAATATTACTGATTTTTTTTACACACAAATTTAACTTGCAAAACATAAATGTTTATAAAATGAATGTATACTATTCAATAAAAAAAAATCTATTTTCTTTAACAAAAAAAAAAATCTGCACATATCAAAGAATTGGCATATTTAAATTATCGTTATCTTTCTAGATAATATTATTTTATTTAATTAAATGTTTATTAATAGTACCTTTTCTTTTTTTTAAAAAAAAAAAACCTCCATTAAAACGTAGAGAAAAAAAAATAGTATAAGCATTTATTTGCACAGATATTTCAATTTTTCATTTACCATAGACAAGAAATGGGAAACTATTATTGATAATGATAGTGTTTTTGATTGGTTTATAGAAGACTAACTAAATGTCTGTAGAGAACTTAATATACATACATACTGGCTTTTAGATAAATGTAACAATGTTATACTTATTCATATCGTTGATATATTAAAATTATCTACAAGATATAGCAAATCATTATTAGGGTTGGATAAGTTATCCATTAAGTTATAACAAAATACAATGTATAAATAAATGAATAATGATGAAAATATGAGCTATCTGACAAACCCAGTTCAGCAGAAACTCAAATTGGAGGTCATTTGCTTTTATCTAAGATCTTTATTCATTTGTCTGAATAGGTGAATTTTAACAGACTTTCAAATACACAGGGTGTAACAATTTAATTCCTGGAATGGCCATGTGATGTCGCCTGTGACCTAATTGTGTCAAAATCACATGAGTATTTGTGTTTGAACATGTTTAAACTAACAGGTGTGTAAATTTTAAGCTGATAAAGCTAGTTGTTAGTTAGCTACTGAGAAGATAAATATCTGTGTGTGTGCTTTG
This sequence comes from Epiperipatus broadwayi, assembly GCA_028023455.1. NCBI lineage: Eukaryota > Metazoa > Onychophora > Udeonychophora > Euonychophora > Peripatidae > Epiperipatus > Epiperipatus broadwayi. The sequence goes on along the minus strand of JAQFVV010000938.1, from coordinate 54,200 downwards.
GTGTAAAAATGGATGATCGAAATTTTGAGCAATGTATTAATATCAAATTTTATGGGGAAATCGGAAAATGTGTTACTGAAATGTCACAACTGTTACAAGAGACATATGATGAAGATGTTATGAAATCGAGTATGTCTGAATGACATAAAAGGTTCAAAGATGGGCGAGAAGATGTGATAAATGATCACAGAAGCAGATAGCCTAAAACAACGACTGATATTAATATTAACAAAGTGAAAGATGCAATACAGTCTGACAGATGATTTAGTGTGAGATCGATAGCTGAACTGCAGATTAATCGTGACAGTTAGGTTAATTTTAAATAATGAATTGGCATAAGAATTGTGGCTTAATAAGTGGATCATTCATCATGACAATCCATTAAGTCACAGTGCGCCCATTGGGACAGACTTTTTGGCCAAAAAAATCAATTACACAACTAGACCATCCTGTCTATTCACCTGACTTAGCTCCCTGTGATTTTTGGTTATTTCAAAAAATTAAAAACTGCGCTGAAAAAAATCGAAGATTTTCTATTATAAATGATATCCAAAAGAATGTGAGACAGCTGTTCTGAAATTGGGTTCCAGTTGTGCTTCCAGAAATAGGGGACTACTTTAAAGGTGATAATAGCCACTAGTGTACACTTCCACATGCATATTTTATAAAGGTGCATTCCGGAAATAAAACTGTCACATCCCGTATCTAAATATATAATTTAAAGGACTTTACTCAAGTGTAATAAGCAATTATTATTTGATTTTAGGAGTTTTACAATTGTGGTGAGATAAAACTTATTAAAATAAATGAAAAAAATATTATTAGACCAGTGTGGTTTATATATAAGGTTTTAAAGTATGTAAAAATAAAGCAGCAGGAAAATCTCTCCAGATTCCTCTACCGAAAAACAGTAATGGGGAGGGCACACTAAAAGTGGGGACTCAAATGTAAATTGGCGAGAATTTGAGTTTGTTCTTTCCTCGATAAAACAAAGATAAAAAAAAAAGTTAGATGGCCATTTACTGACCAGAATCGTATGACTAACTAGATGGGCTATGAACCAATTACTTGAAAACAATGGGGAATGTGAAAAAATATCTAAGTTTCAGCTGATAAATCCTGGTTATTTATGATAGATAGAGCAGTAAGCAGGACTCCCATCCAGTATAGACAATATATATACAATACACAAATAATTTTTTTGAATAAATTATACTTTCAAAATTAGTCGCAGAAATCTAGGCAATTAGCATTCAATTTTTAATAACCTAGTTTCGAGGATAAACCCAAAGAATATTTTAATAAGCAAATTGTCAAAGTACAAAAATTAATTTTCAAATAGTTCATAAAATAAATATTTACATTTTAATTTATGATAAGGAACTGTTTCAAATCAAAGTAAGGAGTATTCTTTTACGGTCAAAAACTTTATCTGTCATTCCGCAGTTGCTAATAAACAGTATATTAATATTTAACTTTACAGCTGCGAACTTATACATAAGTACCGCGAAGATAAGCTGTAAATGATAGAGCCAGTGATTGGCTGAGATTTCTAAATATGACACAAACACACCATTCTTTATATATTATTCAGAACAATGAGACTAGGAATGAACAAACTTTTCTGGATCAATTCCCCTGGGAGGGTATTGTTTTATCTAATTGCGCTAAACCACAATGGTGTTTTACTATCTTAAGCCCTCGCAAGCAATTAATTAATATATTAAATCAGTGTTTCCCAACCTGTGGTATGCGAGTTGTTGGTTGGTGGTACACGAAAAATAATCAATAATGGCGGACATAAAAAAAAAAATTAAATCATAAAAATATCATAGAAACGTTTTTTTTCTATAGTTCATATAAATTATTTTAATTAATAATATTATACAGTAAAGTTGTTAATATGTACAGTCGATAACGATCTTTAATGTTAATGATAAAATTGAAAGTATGATTAAGAAATTAAATTTTTGGAAACAGTAATATATATAAGTATCGAAAACAATCAACTGAAAGTATTCGAAACTCTACATATTTTTTGTTTGAAAATAAGGTTAGTCTGTCTCAAGATATACGAGAAAATATAATAGCACATTTAACAGGATTAAAATTGTCTTTCATGGAATATTTTCTAAAACCCGAAAACACAAATGATAATTGGATTTCAAACCTCTTCTATGCAGAAAATTTAGAAAAAGCTACATCATTATCAATAAAGGATAAAAAAAATTTAATAGAATTATCATGTGACAGAACTTTACAAGTAGAATTCAAACGACACAATCTAATTAATTTTTGGTTAAACATTAAAGAATATGAACAACTTTCTGAGAAAGCTCTTAAATTATTATTACCGTTTACGAGTACGGAATTAGTAGGAAGAGCTTTTTTTTCATATATTTTTTTTTAAAAATAAGTATCGAAACAGATTGAACGCAGCTGTAGACTTAAGGGTATACCTCGCATCTTTTGAACCAAATTTCAAATAATTATGTCTTTTGAACCAAATTTCAAATAATTATGTTGTTCGAAACAAGCACAAAGATCTCATTAAATTTATTTTATAAAAATATTTGATTATGATGAGAAAATATATTAATTGTTTTTTTATAATTTTGTGCTTTGATTAAAACCATTTATTAGTAAACGAAATATGACAAAAAGGCAAATCAATCTAAATTATTTAATTTGAAAGAATGTATCAAAAAAGCATCAACAACAGAAATTAGACTCTCGTTAATTCTTGATCATCTATTGTGGATTACTAGATATAAGCTAGTATTTAATCATCAAAATTTTAATCCTATTAACTTCATGCTGAACAATATAAAGAAAACAAGAACAAGAGATAGCCTAATAACCCCTGAGGTTATTTTTACCATGACTTGGAACATGCTGGATTTATCCTCTCCATGGCCCAACCAATAGCAAGATGCTCCGAAAAAGAGAAAACAGACTCAAATTCGGGAAAACCAAATGAAGGAATGAGAAAACACTGTACAAAATATATACCAAATAACCTTTAATGTAATAATGTAATCTTTAATAAATTATTTTGGAAAAAATATAAAACTTTGAACAAGCACATACATATAAATATATTACAGTGAGTTTATAATTTCAGTAAGTTTATAATCTGGCGTGACGTTTAGGAGTATTTCAATGTAATTTGTCTCATTATGAGATGTAAATACATACATGGTCACCCTATAATATTTATAAAGCAAATAAAATAACACACTTGCAATAACAAATTTCACGAAATACAATCATTTTTACAAAGTGGTACAATTTAGAGTGATGTACTACCAAGTAGTACACGAGCCAAAAAAGGTTGGGAAACGCTGTATTAAATAAATAAATAGATATAATATGTATCTCAGTACGATATGGTGAGAATACACACATGCACAAATAAAATCTATTTTATATCAAAATTCTCTATTCCATCTGGATGTATGAGTATGAAGAGGATTCCATCCATTCAAACGTACATCGAAATGCACAAAACCTTAAAGAAAATAAAGATGAAATAATTCCTACGGAATTGTCTATGAAACTCATAATTCTACCTCATAAAGTTAAAAAGGTACCCATGATTTATTATTTGTTTATTTTTTCTTAACTAATAAAAATGCATACAACCAATAAAACAACCATTATCAATCTATAATATATTCCACATTATTAACGTTATTTTCAACCTTGTATCATGCTCTATAGTTACATATGCCTGAGATATTTCCATTTTATTTCTTTACTCATTTCATTGACTTGTCTGTAAACAAATTGTGCTATTTTCATTTCTTTTTATATATTTTGCAGCTTTTGTTGTTTATTTTTCTATTTCTTTTTGGAATATGTTGTTGCTTATTTTCTATTCTTTCTTATACGTTTTTGATATTCATTTGCATATTCTGTTGGCAACTTTTTATGCTTTTGATATTCATTTTATGGAATTCCTGTAGTTTAACCAAATGTTTCTCAACCTAAAATTTCCATGTTTTTTTTTTTAATAGCTATTTTATATTACATACTGTACACTTAATATTAATTATTGTGTACTAAATATTACATCAATCAACTACCCCTTCCCCCCGAAACAATCTTCCAACAATTAACATATTACACACATACATATGGCCATCTATAATTTGTCTATACTCATATCATAATTAACAAAATGATTCAATCTAACTTTTACTTGTTAAATTATTAATTTCTTTTGACATGACAAATATTTTCAAAACCAATTGTTTTCCCACTTTGGATTACATTTTTTCTTTTTTGTGCTCCATATATTTGAACACTAAATTTTAGGTAATGGTAAGTGTACTGAAATTTGTTAACTGACATTCAATATTAACCTATTAGATTAGCTACATTAGGGAAACTCTGCACTTGATTCTGCAGATCTATCAAAATATATCATCATCAACCATTATCAATATACTGCAGGATGAAGGTCTCTCCAAGTTCAAACCATCTTCTCCAATCTTTAGCTTCTCTGCTCCATATCACCCCTGCACACTTTCTTATTTCATCCATCCATCTTTCATATGGTCTCTTTTTGAGTCTTTTACAATCTCTTGGAATCCAGTTTAAGATTCCAATTGTCCATCTATTATCATCGCTTCTAGCAATATGTCCAGCCCAACTCCACTTCAGTCTTTTAATTTTTTCAATGAGGTCAATAACACCTGTTTGTTCTCTTACCCATATATTGTGCTTTCGATCGCTTCTTGTTACTCCTATCTCTTCATACTTCTTTGAGTGGTCTGAAGTCTCTGTATTGGTCTTCAAGTAAGTGTCCAAATCTCAGATCCATAAGTAAGAACTGGTAAAACACATTTATTAAAAACCTTTCTTTTCAAACACATAGGCATATTTTCTCTTAGTATCAAGTTATTTCTATCAAAAGCACTCCAACCAAGTTTAATTCTATGATTAATTTCATCCATTATGTTTCCATCTGTATTGATAATCTGACCAAGATATTGGTAGCTGTTAACTTCTTCTAACTCATCATAATCAATCTTTATTTTCATATTTTGAGAAAATTCATTAAACATTACTTTAGTCTTTTTAACATTTATCTTTAGTCCTACTTTCATCTGATAACTCCTGCAACATTTCCTGCAGCTCTAAAGCATTATTTGCAAAAACTACATCAACTGCAAAATCTAAATGACTTAAACAATCTCCATTTACTTTCATTCCTTTAGATTCCCATTTTAATCCACAAAATACTTCTTGCAGCACTGCTATAAAAAGTTTTGGAGATATGGAGTCACCCTATCTTATACCCTTTTCAATGTTGACTTTTCTAGTATCATTATGTAATCTAATTGTTGCTGTTGCATTTTTATAAATATTCTTTAAAATATGACAATATACCAGATCTATACTTTGATGATCCAATGCTTTAATCACCAAATAAATATTTATAGCATCAAATGCCTTTTCATAATCTACAAATCCAAAGCATAATAGCAACTCATATTCATTTGATCTTTCTATAACTTCTCTCAATACCTATATCATATTAGTACATATATCATATTAATACCCATAAATACCTAAGGAAGGAACATGAGGCATAAAAATTAAATAAACATGAATTTTTTTTCAATAAATGTATTTCTTTATTGAACTGTGAAATATATTTATAAATATGCTGGGGTGGGGGATGGTCTCATTGCCACTTTTGGTGCCCAATCTCCCAGGACTAGCTCAGCTCACTCATACCCTTCGACTGAGATTATGGAAAAATATTTATTTCTAACATTTCTTTACATACAATATAGATAGAATGTTTTTGAAATCCCAGTATTACATTAAAGGTAGATAAAATTAGAAAAGAATGACATCAAACGTATATATGTAAGCTTTAAAATTCTCACGATTTAACATGTTACATAAAATCATCAATTATGATTTTTTACAAAATTTCTTAGAATAGACATGTATTTCTAAGTTCTATTTCTGCCAAAGAATGCTTTCAAATTATTTTCTTTTAAATGACAGAAGAAGAAAAATGCTTAAAGATTCAAACATCATGAACTTTCTTAACTTTCAACCATAATCTGATTATGTTACATAAAATTGTTGCTTCTGTTATCTTCATAAAGACTGTAGAAGAATAATTTAAAGAAATGTTTAAAAAAACTTATAAGTTACATTTATATATTTTAGCAAAAACTATAAAATTACGTACAAAAACTAAGTTCTATTTTTCTCTGCATTAAATCAATTTTGCATTAACTATTTCATAAAATGCAATTTTATTCATTTTTTTTTTGTTTTTTTTCTTTAACATATATTTAATTGTGAAGTTTTTTCTTAAATAAATAATTATTAACATTTTTTTAGAATACTATATTTTTTTACTACAGATCAGCGGTTCTCAGCCTGTGAGTCATGACCCCTTTGAGGGTCGAACAACCCTTTCACAGGGGTCATCTAATACCATTGGAGTATCTGGTGTGATGTCATTATCACGCCAACTCCATTACATACAAAAATAATTTTAAGGCTGGGGGTCACCATAACATAAGGAACTGTATTAAAGGGTCGTGGCACTAGGAAGGTTGAAACCTACTGCTATAGATGCTGTTTCTGTAAGATTTTTAACAACACTGTATTGTTTATTATAATGGTGTCAGGATAAGAGAAATTTTAGTCCCTTATTAACAGACTTACATCTAGGATTTTTAGTGAACTATGTCATTTGTTTCTATTTGTATTTCATTTATGATTATATATATATAGGGTAGACTATCAAATTATTTTTCAAAACATTAAATAATTATATACAATAATATATAAATAAACTATGACCTCATATCTATATATTTTAAGAATATAATTACATATAAAATTATAGTTCCCCTTTTATAAGAATTATATTATTTTAAACTTCAAAACAAGTATGTAAGGAAAGTCTATAACATGAAAATTACACATACAGTACAGTAAGTTCTTTACTTCAAAATTTTTATAAAAGCAAAATTAATAGAGAAAAGATATAGTATATATTGATAAAAGTCTTTTTCATCTATACATAATACCATTTAATGAAAGATAGACACATTTCATAAAAGCAAATATACTATACTGAATAAACAGTCATTATCTTGTCATTATTATCCTATTTATGCAATCCATACATCTTAGATATACAAAGCCTTTTTTCATGCATGATATGGTAAATGTTTCCTAACAAACATATATATAACTTATGCTATACCATTGTTAAACATACATCAAAATTGTAATATACCATTTGCTGAATGGGTATAGAAAGAATTAATCTATTCAACCACTCACTGATATCCACAAGACATTAAATTCTAAGGCAGTATGTAATTTTCTTATACTGAATGTTTCTTATACATGTGAATAGAGGGATTTGAACTCAAAATTTTTCAGGCTATTCATCCTCCACTCTATCTCAAGCATCACATGACCACACACATGCAAAAAAAGGTACATAATCCCCAATATAAGTATTTTATGCAGAACCAGCACTCATTAGTTGGGCCAGATCATAATTTCCCACACATATATACAATTAATTCTTGATTTTTATTAAGATAGCAATTCCTCAAACTTTATTGGGTAGGTTTCAGTCTTCTCATCCTTCCAACTATTCATTTCACTGAAAAACTGACAAACACCAACGATAGAATGTTCAAAGCCCTCGTTGGATTTAATATTATAGTCATACTCATGTAGACATTATGTCAATCTAACACCTCATATTATTGGACATTACGTATCCATATATATTAATAAGAAATAGATTACATTTTAGCATACGTTCATCCCATCCCTCTTCTATTAATAAATATGAATACATAATGTCTGATAATATAAGGGTTAGATTGATGTAATGTCCACATGGATATGACTATAATATTAAATCTAGCAGGAGTTTTGAGCATTTCATCATCGTTTTTTCAGTCAAATGAATGGTTAAGTAGTTGCAAGGGTGAGAAAATTGAAACCTATACCACTAAGGTTTTAAGGAATGGCCATCTTAATATAAGCCAAGCACTGATTGTATATATTGAACGGGTGAAGTTATAGATCGAATAGAAACAGAATCTAGTATGAATTTTTTTACTCTTTAATAAAATAGAAACTTGTAAAAGCAAAATTGTAAGACTTTTATATATAAAAATATGATATTATAAAATTATTTATTATACATTTGATCTACACTGTAATTTGAGTATTGCTCCACACTGGTCCCCTTAGGCAGAGAAGCATAATACTCATAGGGTACCTATGACCAAGCCAGAACTATATAAGATACATAACTGCGGCTACATTTCAAGACCACAGATCTTCTCGGCTGCAAAATTCAACACCTATCATTCAAAGCATTTTTGTTTCAGAGTAAACTCCAGGTGCCAATTAATTACAAAAGCAACTAATGTGGCAAACTAATTCAGCGCCTAAAAAACCCCAACTAGCTCAATCAAAAGAATAATATAATAAATTGCTTCTTTAATTAGTGGAATGAATAAAGAATTGACCGACAAATACTAGTTTATAGAATAATTTATTTTAAATAAAATATTTAATTAAATTTGTAAGCTAATTTTTATAAAAAAAAATTTAATTAAATATAAACAATAATTTCTAATATCTCAGGCACACACATATTATAATAAGACATGCAATAGTAATGTAATTTAACATAAAGCATTATAATAATTACAAGCATTCAAATACGCACATCAATAGTTCATTTTATGCATGCTATAGAGTTCATCTATTAACTGACCCAGGAGGCTTCAAAGAATGCAATGACTACTTAAATTAAAATCAGAATTGGAATAAGAAAATGTTATTTATTACCTATAGGATTTTGGATGCTGTGGCTTCTCGCTGTTTGCTGCTTCATGTGTGTTTTTACCAATCGGTTGGATTTTAGGCTTGAGGTTCTAATGATTGTTATTCCATGCTACTTCTATTTCAGGCAGTTAGACATTCCTGGCAGCTTCAGATTGTTAGACAGAAATTGCTTCTATCGGGCAGATGGCTGATGTTCTGTCAAACTGAGGCTCCACATATTCTGACTTTCGGCTTAACACTGTATTGTCTTTAAACTACGTATAACAGATGACTGGATCTAAATACATGAATGATTGACTCTAGATATGAATATGACTGAATGAATGACCTAATTTTCGGCCCTATTTATGTGATCTTATTATCATTTCTTTAATTAGTTTCTAAATTCATTCACTGCTTTGATTAAATTCTTAAGATGCCTTTTAATTAATCCTGCTGTTTATGGACTTTAATTAGTAGCCATTGCTAATTGCATTCTTTGAGGGAAATTTTAATTATACGCTTTCATTTGTTTTAATATTTAACTTTCATTTTTATTTTAACATGCACACATTTTACTATTTCTTTATGTTTACAATCAATTCGTTATTTACGCACACGTATCTATTTTATGTTTAAAAAAATGGAGATTTTATTAGTTTTAATATTTCTTTTTTTTTTTTAAATTAAATGAAAAGAGAGTATTATTAACTTCATGTAAAAGATTTATTTCTAGACTCCTATAGTTTTAACTTTTCTAAGCCAAATTCTCTTCCCCGAATTACTCTTAAACTTTCTCATTTTTTTTCTTCAAATTAAACGTTTTTAATTCACTCAATTACTGTAGCTTATTCTACAGTGATTTTATTTATTATAATTTTAATTTTAAAATCTTTACTTTGTTTATGAAAATTTTTATTCTTAATAATTGTAAATATGATTTTGCATGGAGCGCTATCCATTAGCGGTACAATATGTGTCGGAGATTATGATCTGGCCCAACTGATGAGTGCTGGTTCTGCATGAAATATTTATATTGAAGATCATATATCTTTTTTACATGTGTGGTCATGTGTATGGGTTGCTTGAGATAGAGTGGAGAATGAAAAGACTAAAAAATCCTGAGTTCAAATCCCTCTATTTAGAAAACATTAAAGAAAATACTTCAGATAATTCTTAGGAAATTCTATTGATGAAGTTAAAAGATATATTTAGTATTTCCTATTGTGTCTATTCTTTCCTAACTAATACAAAAGCATATAAACAAAATATTTATTATCAATCTAAAATATATACAAACATATAACTTGTTTTAGTGTTGATGTATGCATTAAAATAAATGACATGCTCATATCAGTAATATCAGAATCAGTTCTTTTTGCATTATTTATGTAAATATACATGTGTACTTTTTTAAAACTATTTTTGACTGTAAAATAACGAGCTAGCCTAGAGGTCAGCGCAACTGCCTTGCAAACAAGCAGTTGGTTGCAGACAGTTGTTGCGGGTTCGCCTCCCGGCCGATGGTATGACATATGAAAAAAAAAATAGTGAGCTAATTATTTTGAACTGTAAAATAACAAACTGTTAAATTAAACTTAAATGTTTTTAAAAAATTATAATATTAAATATGAATTAAAATTAATTCTTTTTAAACAAAAATATGCATTTTTCTTCTTTGGTAAAACTAATGCATGTACACAGAAGTGCACATATTAGATTGTCTAAAATTTTGTAATTATGGCATTTTGCTTATAACTATATGTTAGATTATTTCCATCAGCTAAAATTAATTGTTAAATGTCTTTAGAAAAAGTCAAACTTTATTTAGCATTTTCAAATGCATTCAATTGTTAATAATAGAACACTATCAAGTTAATCTATAAGACAACTTTTCCAATGATATTATTCTTCTCTCTTCAATAGATGTTATTAGACTAACTGGAGCATGGGAATTGAACTTGGGATCTTTAAATTCATAATACTGAATTTAAAGTAAGCTCTCACTAACAAGGCTATTCAGTCAAAGGCCTGTGGTACACTCAGCAACACTTGAAAAAGAGCATTGTATTATATACTACCTTGTGTGCTATTATTAATTAGAATTATATATTATCCTGTGTGTCATTACTAACAAATGAATGCATTTGAAAATTTAAATAGTTTGAATTTTTATGAAGTCGTTTACTAATTAATTCTAGATTGCAGAAGCAGTTTTATGTGTAATTACAAATACATGTATTCGATATATATTTACGCTTACAAGCTAGCATTATTATTATTATTATTTGCAAGTTGAGCATTATCTAATCAAGTTCAGTAATATTTATTAACTTGTACATATTACAAGTAATTATTGATCCTTTGATGTTCTTTTAAATATTATATAAAATATACGTACTGCTTTACTCACAATGCATATCTCTAGCTGAAATTAAATATCAACCCGCTCTCCAAACATATTTGTTTATGCGCAATTTAAGATGGACTGATTATTTAAATTTCACACTCTTTGTTTGAATAAGTCGGAATTTCAATATTCAACATGATTGCAACTTACAGTTCAAAGAGCTATCATTTTTAGACTGATCGTTTGAGAGTCGGACTTTTATTCACGGAGGGTTTAGCCGAAATTTCTTAATGTTTGGATTAGTGATTTGATATTACAGTTTTTTCTCCTGTAATGTTGTACATAAATTGAAAATCTTCTATTTCTTCTATAAAACTGCTTGAAACTTCACAAAACTATTCTTTGCAATGTCTACTATTTAAAAATTATGTCCTGAAGATAGAAGGCACATTATTGACGATGAACGGTTAAGCTTTCAGAATTTCTATATTTTGAGTCAACAATCTAACGATTCAAATTGTTTTTATTCTTCCTTTATCATCTTAAGGCCCATGAAATCCTAGTATTTAGAACTGTTTAAATTAATCTATTCATAGTTTAAATGAATAACATAACTTGTAAATTGATAACCTAATTTAGTATATTTATACAGCTTTACAGACCAAAAACATTTTTCAAACTAACAATTTTTTCTTTCTTCCTCCTGCCACCAAAAAAATGAGTTAATTGTCTTTCAACATCTCCTACCCATAATTAAATATCAAACAATAATTGTAAAAACATTTTGTAGAGATATAATGAGACATGCGTTTTAAAAGTATTTAAAATAAATATAATTAGGCATTTTATTTATTTAAACTTATTTCTTACTAAATGAATAATGAAACTTATTAATATACAAATACTGTACATTAAACCACTGAACATCACATGATCCTAAGATCTAGATGCAGTGCTCTCAGATCCAAGGCTCCTCACTGACAAAGCCAGAAACTAGTCTGGGGATATTGGATGAGTAAGCACTAGATAGGGATTTTATGCACAAGCTTTCTGGCATCCATTGATTGCTCTGGATCGCACTGAGTGGCACTACTGTATGGAGAGTTTTGCCTGTTTAATATACAAATATATATTTGATCAAATATACCAATCCAAGCACACTAGCCAAAATTAAATTAAAAAAATTCATGACCAATGGTATCCCCGCCAAAATGAACTTCTTAAGTTCCCATGATTACAATTAACCTTTTGATTACCTTTAACATTAAAATAAAATAAAGAATATATTTGTATTATTTGTTATTTTGTGGTTAGAAAGTCTATATCGGCAAGGAAATTGTTGGTAGAAAGATGTTTTAATTTGATTTCGGCTAGTGATATAATTTTGAATTGATTTACTTGATTTATTATATCGACTAGTTTAGCTTTTGCATTTGATATATGTATAAATTTATAATTTTTTAACAGATGGAAATGTTTAAATTTTATAATACATTGAAATATCTATTTGAATATTCATATGATAAATATCACCACCAGATGTTAATAGACAGTAATTAATTAAAATAGCAAATTGTAAATGCTTCCTGTATTCAAAAAATGTATGCTTTTGTATACAATCCCTTAATATATAGAGAGAGACTAAAGCTACGGTCATTATTTATGGTGTAAGAAAAGAAAGATTCACAACCATTCACAATTCTTTATAAATAATAGACTGTTCTACTCCGTTAAGTCAGATGATGTAAATTTATCATTTTTTCACAGATGGAAATGTTTGAAATTATAATATGTAGAAATATCTGTTTGAATTTTCATATGATAAAAATCACTGTCAGATGCTAATAGATGGTAATTAATGAAAATAAGAAACTATAGACTCATTCGGCATTCAAAAGTATACGCTATTACATGCAATCTCTTGATTTGATAATGCCAGGCATTATCAAATGTCCATGCACAAAATATGCTGTAAAGAACATTACAGCAGATACACATATAAATCTGTAGATATTAAGCACAACAAATACATAAATGTGCTATATTAATAATGGAAGTTGGGTCTGGGCATTAAAACAACTCACACACACCAAGTGACATGAAATTGACACAAATATTATACACGTATAATAAACTCATGTATTTTTTTTTTATTTTTCATTTTTGTATATTTTATGATATATTATTTTTATGTATTTTGCTTCTCACTGAAAAATTCAAATAGAAAAAAGCAAACTCTATTAAACAAATGAATCAAATGTTGAAACATATTAGTAAAATAAATAATTAATGTGATTTTTCCAACATACTTGTATATATTTTTTTTAATTGCTTTTCTAAAAATTGTAATCTTTTTCTGAAATCAAAAAAATGTTAATTGCTTTGGTAAAAACTTAATCAAAAGCAAAATGTTTGATAATGCTATAATTAAACTGTTATCTTTTTAAAAATTCTTTTGAATTGATTTTGTAAGCAAGTAGTCTGGGTTTTTCAAGATGGAAACCAAATATTATATTAAACCTAAAATGTAGAATTTAATCTGAAAAATATAAAGGAATGTTTATAATCTAAATGAGAAGGTAAATTGAAAGGATTGGCTGATTTATACTTCTCAGGGGGGATAACTGAATTGGTTTTGGATGAGTGGAGATTGATAAGTTTTAGTCAGTGCTGTGGGATTCATTCTTTCTTTGGCAGTCGTTCTAGGCAAGTCATTCAATACTTTGGCTCCAGAATTCTCCAATCAACCAGCTACTTAGAGATTAATTTATGAACAAGACTACTGCTGACATTTTTTAAGAAATCCATTATACAGTTCTTTTAAGAACTAATGATTTCTTAAGGATTTAATGAACCAGTCAAGATAGCAAATGAACATTTAATAAAAATTATTATCATATACAAACAGAGGAAAATATGAAGCAATCTACCAGAGAGTCCAGTAAAATGACCATGGGGTAGACAACCAGCCAGTGCACTGCCCTTTCTCTGTCCAAATTGCCAAGATGTGATCACGCCAGTTCCAGCCGGCCACGATGATGACAACAGCTGCCTTGCCTATGCCCAAATGAGATGAAATCCTCACCGCATAGCTAGTTGAATTGAAACCACTCAAAACCCAGTTAGAAAATGAAGACGCCTACATAAGTTTCTTTTTAAAATATATTTACAAATATTTTATTAATATTGAAATAATTAACTCTGATATTTCCGATTAAATATATTATTATTTTTTATTATTATTAATCATTTAAAAAGGAGAGCGTTGTCTCTCGCATATGTATATTGAATTTACAGTTATTATGGGCATAAATGATAAAGCTTTTACTTAAATCTTTTGAGTCAATTTTTTTATTTCAAATTCTAGTATTTTCAACAGAGGTTACAATTAGATTCTTTTTGTTGCTAGTCATTTTCCCTCTTGTCATTACTCCTGAAATTTGTCATACATAAATATACATGTGTATATATGCGCACATACGCTTTAAATATTCAGTAAATATACTTCATGTTGAGTATTAAAAATATATTGATCCGTATATTCTTTTAAGTTATTTTTTTGTCACTGCTGCACCTCATGATGCGTGCAAGAAGGGATTTATTTATTATAGATTCCCTGTAAGCAAGTCCTCTAATAACTTTATATTTAGAATAGTAGTAAGTTTATAATTGTGCTGCATGTATATATATATATGTCTAAGAATTTATTGTAAAAGGCAAATAGATGCAGTGCTTCATGTTGAGTACTATATGGTATCTGAACTACGCAACCTTATTGACATGTTGAAAAATATGAAATTAATGAAATATTTCATAGTGCAAATATACTTATGCAGAGTTGGTTTTTTTATTTTATTATATTTATTATCAATAAAAAAGGTTGTACAGTCCTGAGTAAAAGTGCATGCCTGTATAGCCGAAAATCTCTTATCTTAAAACATGTGTATATCAAATCACACAAAGTATAATTTATTTCTACAGGGTAAAAAGCTCAGACCACTTCCATTCTTTATAAAACATTGTAAATAGCTTTAGGGGTTTATCTATTTTAGTATTCATTTAAATTGTATTTGTAAATTTATCTATTTAAAAGCAATCAAATATATATACGGGTTGTGATCATAATTCATTTATTTATTTTATCATTTTAAGTATGAAACGGTGGTGGGTATTGGGAGTAAATAAATATTTAATTAGAATATTAAACTTGTTTCGTTTTCGTATTATTATTTATTTGATAAAATGTACTCTTTCCTTATCAACCACGTACCTGTAATAACTATTAACTTACCCAGTGAAGACCCTAGATGTAGAGTACTAAGCTAGCCACATGGGATATCGCTCTGCCGGGGTGTTAAACCTTATTCTTATGCTCTGCTAAACTTATGGTATTGCACACCCTTCTAGGAAGGAGAAAATTCATTTGTGATTCTTTTCTTGAAGTGGTGCACAAAAGTCTATTTTGTAAATAGACTTTTCAAAGGTGTGTACTTGCCATAAAGTTCTAAATATTTGGGCATTCAAATAAGATATCAACTAAAGGGTGTTCTTAACTGGCAGAGTCCTGTAAATTCACTCTTTCTATCAGTTTAGCTGGAAGTACCAATATGTATAAGTACAGACAATCGGCTAAATTGATATCCATTTCTTTCCCTGTTAAATCTTGGTCACTTCATGCTCAGTGCAAGATTAGGATTAGAAATCCACAAGGGAGTATGGTCCGGTACAGTAAAGAGAGAGAGAGACTAAAACGCTACAATATTTATTTACAATGCAAGGAAAGAAAGTTTGCAACCTTCCACAATTCCTTCTTCGTAAACCAATACAACAATTATACAATATAAAAAATATTAATGCAAAGTTTGAAATAACATCAATATCATTATTTAAAAACTTAAAATTACTTTAACTATATAGTTTCAAGATTGTAGTTTCAAGATCGTATATTTTAAACAATATAAGATATAATGAATTTAAAAAATTAGTTTTCAAACAAAAATTTTAAAAAATTTCCCACTAGCTGATTCAATAACAAATATGTTGTATATCAAACAATTAAGTGTTTAAATTCAGCTTTAAATAATTAATTTATTGTTTAGTATATGAATTTAGTTAATAATAAGATATTTTGTATTTTTTATATGAAAGTTTTGGTACTGATGTTTTCGGGCAACTTATTTAGTTGAATCTTTAAAAACTGTTTAAGATGTTTTTATTTGGAAAAATGATTTATTGCAATATTAAGTAATTTATAAATTCAATGTGTGTTCTAAAACCTTTTATTACTTTTCATTAACAGGTTTGTTGTGAAATTTTAATATTTGTCTTTTTAATTTCTTATTTTGTTTTGAGAAAAAGGGAGGAGGGTGGAGAAAGAACTAAAAATATGGTCAATTGTAAGTTTTCACAAAGTTTATTTTTATTTCTCATAATAGTACCTAATATTACCGAATTAGCCACTTCCTTTATTTTGCTGTAATATCTTATATATAAATGCAATTTATCTACTCTACTTTGAAAATTTTAAAGCAAAAAAACGTTTATTGTACACATATGCTTACACAATCTTATGTTTCGACTGTCCTGCAGTTTTCGTCAGAGTCATATATGTACAATAAAAGGTATTTTGCTAAAAAGTGTACAAAGTAGAGTGGATAAATTGCACATATAATAGTGCTTAATATTATCAAATACATTTATAAATTAAATATATAATTTCATATAACCTCTTATTATTTGTAATTGATGTTTGTTTGGAAATTTTAGTATTCATATCAGCCAGTCTTTAAAATTTTTAAATTCTTATTCGAGTTTGAAAAAGTGAGGGGGAAAATGCTATCAATCTCAATCTCGCATTGTTGAATTTTATGAAAATAATAATACTAAAGGTCAATATAATTGTTAGCTACAATTTTTTTATTTTTCATCTAAATAAAATAGTTATTATTATTTTTTTATTATTTGATAAAAATTACAATAATAAAAATAAAAATGAACTATCTTGCTTTGAAACAACAACAAATTAAAAGAAGGTTAAAATAAAAATTATTTCTTTTGATTACGACAGCTAATAATAATTTTCTTTTTACTTCATGAAAACAAAAATCGCATTGCCACTTTGTATGGACGAAGTAATTTGCTAGCTATGATGTGGACAATGCAAAATCACTCTAAACTCCGCTTAGAATTTATCTTTCTTTTCTCCATCATAGTAAATGGTCAGCATTTGATACAAGATCATCCACATCTGACTTCCTTTATTTTGCTGAAATATCTTATATAAATGCAATGTATCCACTGTACTTTGAACATTTTGTAGCAAAACCCTTTATTGTATATATATAATACACAATCTATTATTTATATAGTTATGTAATTTATTTTATTTTGTTCATTATATCATAGCTCTGAAGAAGACTGCAGGACAGTCGAAACATAAGATTGTATATGCATATATGTACAACTAGGGTTTTACTAAAGAGTGTTCAAAGTAGATTGGATAAATGCATTTATATTAGTTATCCCATTATTATTTCCTGACATCAACATAGTATTTTAAAGAAACATTTAAACATAAAATGGTATGTAGATCGAGTACATCAGTATCAAAGTTTTTTACTTATTTATCTTT
Organism: Epiperipatus broadwayi; assembly: GCA_028023455.1. Taxonomy (NCBI): domain Eukaryota; kingdom Metazoa; phylum Onychophora; class Udeonychophora; order Euonychophora; family Peripatidae; genus Epiperipatus; species Epiperipatus broadwayi. Next base: position 36,375 of record JAQFVV010000938.1, on the reverse strand, counting down.
TTCCTGTACTTTATCTGTCCCTAACATTAATATAATCAATTGGATTTGTTATGAATAAGTAGTCTATAAGATCTACTACCATAATTTGATCTGTAGTTAGCAAGTCTCAGTGCATCAAGTTTATTGCCCTAGCCAGCAACAAAAAAAAAAACGTTGTTATAACATATATTTATTAATTCCAATAACTGCAAGGAAATCAAATCATATATTATGTGACTTAATTTAATAATCTTTATTACAAATGTTATATAATGAGGGTACCAATAGCTCTTAACAACCTTTTCAGAGTAACCCTATCCTCAGATTGGTTACTAGCTATTTAAGTTATATAGCTGGATTTGAAGACATATTGATGTCTGACAATTTCAGATTTTCTACTTAATAGTTAACCATTAGATAAAGTGCTGGGATTGACCTGGTATTTTAAATCTAATGCTTGAAGATCCTAGTGCCGCACTGGTGAAAGCCAGAGCTAGAAACTGATCTGAGGATAGGAATAATCTGAAAAGCTTATTAAGAACTATTGGCATGCTCATTATGTAACTAGTAATTCAATCATGCTAAAGCTAAACACAGGTACAAAACTAAAAAATCTATAAAAAGTATATAAGAATCAACACCTAGCCAGGAAATTCTAGTTAAAAAACAGATTTCACAACTCATTTAAGTCTATTTGTTGTAGTATAAATTGATGCCAAATTCTCCAGTATGAGATTTTCTCAGTGTTATCTATCAACAAAAAAATGATTTGGAGAAGAGTAACTGAATTGAATTCATTAAAGATAAGCAGATATTACAGTCTGAAATGAAAAACTGATGACAAGCATTCATTTTGGATCCACTATCAATAATTCAATAATCAGTAAATGGCTTTCTTTTTTACCATGCTAATACTGTATTACATTTTGAAAATACTTTTAGTTAACGCAACTTATTTGTTTTCCCATTAGCAGGGCCACAGATATCAATCCTTATCTGATTTAAAAAGATTATGGGAAGTTTCTTGAGAGCATATGAACTCCTACTCAAATAACTGGAGGGAGGGGTAAAGTTTGTCTTGAAAATAATGTGACCGAATTGGTAAAATTAGTGTTAAAATAATATTATTAGCTTCTGACATAAGCAACTGGGGAACAAAAGTTAGCCTCATAATGATACCTTAAACTTCTGAATTTGCCAATGACCATAATAGCTAAATGCATCTCAGCTTTTAATCTGCATAGTTTGTATTATAGCATCAGGTAGATAACGCCCTAAATTTGCTATTCTCATAGGCAATTTACATTATATGGAGGTGAAATTAGAGTTATTTATTATGGAATTTGCAAGAAGGCATAGTTCTCCAGCAATACATTCTTGCAACGCATCACATAATGATCCTAACTTAATGCAGACATTAAAACTTTGACTCCATTAATTATCAAATGGTGGTAGTTGCTTTGCAAACTGTTGATAAATATCTCTATTACCTTGTTCTCAATCTGTGCAGTATGGTTGATAAATATCTAAGTCATGCAACAAGGTACAGTATGATTGCATCACAGTTCATATAAAAGATCAATGAAGCTATTCGACTAACTCAAAATTAACTTGTCTTTTTTAACAAATCTCATAGTGTGGATTGTTGTGTTAATTATTTGCCGTTATTTTTTAGCCTTTAACGATCGCTTCATAAGATAACAAATTAACAATCAATGTACTGGTTTAACATGTTCAAAATATTTATCATCGTACTAGATTATAGATTTTCGTGGATTTAACATGATGTAGGAAAGATACAGTTTTGGGGTCATTTCTATGTAAATACGATACAAATGTGTGTTATCCATGATGTTGCTATGGAAACAATCAATTGTCACTGATTATTCCCAAGATTAAACCACTTTTTTTAATTTTATTATTAACTAATAACTCTTTCGTTATAGGTCTAATTATAAATAAAAAAGCTATTGGTAAACACCAAAATAAAATTTAAAAAATGGCTTCGTCTTGGGAGCAATCAATGGCATTTGACTGTTTCCCTAGCAACAGCACTGCTAAATTGTACCTTATTTATATAGAAATGACTCCAAACTTTAGGAGATCTACTATCATATATAATAACTGAAATACAGGCTTATTATATATCTGCATCAATATATATGATATATAGAGTATATGAGCACAGACTTTCACACGACCCACCACTCTATCTCATAACACTGATACCCTTGAACACATATATGCTGAAAAGATAAATAATCACCAATATACATATTTCATGCTAAACCAGCAATCATCAGTTGGTCCAGATTACCATCTCTACACATATATGCAATAAGTGCTCAGATATATATTAAGATAGCCAATCATCATACTTTAATGGACAGGCTTCAATCCACTCCAATTCTTCAATGGTCCATCCCATTGAAAATCTATAATCTGGACCAACTGATGATTGCTGGTTTAGCATGAAATATGTGTATTGGTGATTATTTATCTTTTCAACATATATGTGTTCAAGTGTATCAGTGATACGAGATAGAGTGGTGAGTCATGTGAAAGTCTGTGCTCATATACCCTATATATTACATATATAGACACAGGTATACAATAAGCCTGTTCAGTTATTACATAGTAGATATCTGCCTATCCTTTGTATATGTATTAAATGGATTATGTCCTGTACATGAGGGGTCAGACTGACCTTAGGTCAACATGGGTGTGACAAGAATCTCAGTCTCAGGGTGGCCTTTGAGCATTCCATCATCAGATTTTCAATTGGATGGACAGTTGAAGAATTGGGAGTAGATTGAAGCCTGTCCATTAAAGTATGAGGATTGGCTATCTTAATATATATCTGAGCACTTATAGCATATATGTGTAGAGATGGTAATCTGGACCAACTGATGATTGCTGGTTTAACATGAAATACGTATATTAGTGATTATTTATCTTTTCAACATATATGTGTTCAAGTGTATCAGTGATATGAGATAGAGTGGTGAGTCACGTGAAAGTCTGTGCTCATATACCCTATATATCTATTATCATATATATATCCTGACTGAATTTGATATGCAGTAGAATCACACAGAGATGAAACATTTTATTATCAGTTTCTTATTTAATATTTGATTAGCAATGGTTGATTTTTCTTATTACTTCCAAAGCCTGACAAAAGATGTCTATTTTTTTTTTTTACTATTAAAATGCTCTGAACATAGTTTTAATTTAATGAGATTTCCTATAACAAATATTATCTTAGGAAACCTCATTAGATTAGAACTATAGTGTGCAAGCGAAAATTTCCCTGCTCACAGACATGTATAACGACATAGATGCGTAGATGTGTGTATACATATACACATAAGCATTTGTTAAATATTTAAACTTGACGTGAAGAAAAATATATAGTAAATATTATTAGAAAATTACAGTAATTAAATAAAAGGTGTTTTTGCTTGAACAAAAACCTAGGTGTGTTTTGATGGTTAATAATTTGCAAGAAAAAATATTACTAATTAGCAAATACCAGCTTTTTAAAAAAAAAAAAATTCTATGCGCCGAAAATGCATTAATATTCTTGATATTTTCTCTGTATAAGTAGCATTGATATAATCGTGCGTGCATGCTTCTAGGGTATATTCAAGTCACCAATTTCTACATGCAGATCTAAATCATTTTCATTGGCATTAATTGTTGCGCGTTTTGAAATGAATTCTTAAAAGATTTAATATCACTAACTAAAAATTGAGAAATAACTTTTAAAAAATAAATTTCAAACTTTAATTAAAACAAGTTCCTTGTTGAATCTAGACGAGGTCACTTTAGAGGTTATTGGCATCTTTTACAAGCGTTCACTCAATATAAATAGTGCAAACATTTGCGAGTGCTAAAGCTTTTAGATAAAAATTATTTAGTAACTGAAATACAGGCTTATTATATACCTGTATCAATATAGCACAGACTTTCACACTACCCACCACTCTCCATCCCGTCTCATAACACCGATACTCTTGAACACATATATGTCGAAAAGATAAATAATCACCAATATACGTATTTCAGCTAAACCAGCAATCATCAGTTGGTCCAGATTATCATCTCCACATATGTATGCAATAAGTGTTCAGCTAAATATTAAAATAGCCAAACTTCATACTTTAATGGACAGGCTTCAATCCGCTCCACACTCCAACTTTTCAACTGTCCATCCAATTGAAAATCTGATGATGGAATGCTCAAAGGCCACCCTGTGGCTGAGATTCTCGTCACACCCATATTGACCTAAAGTCAATCTGACCCCTCATGTACAAAACACAATCCATTTAATACATATACGAGGGGTGGGCAGACATCTCTACTACGTAATAACTGAAATATAGGCAATTCAATATGAATAATACATACAAACAACATATATAGTAAGAAAAGCTTGTTTAACACTTTAAAATAAAAATGTTAATTATTTCAACATAATATGCTTAGCATGCTTTCGACAAATAAGCTTTTCTTAGAATACATGTTATATGTATTATTTATATTAAATTACATTTTTCCGAGAAAAGTTTAAAAAGATTGGAATTACATTACAAGAGTAAATATAATAATAAATAGTCAAAATAAGAGTCATAAATCACATGACCCTATTCTCTTAAGCTTGTAAGTTATAAACAATGAGGATTACCAATTCCTCAATAAGCTTTGTGTTAAATGCTTAGCCAGAGAGAGCATTTAAAAAAAATATCTCTGTCAGGAACCCCCACCCGCCACCCCTGACCATGGTTTCGTGCTTTGGCAAAACGTTAAATAAAGAGGGAGATACAGATTATAAAATCTCAAACGTCGTTGTCCATGTTTTGAATGTTTTTCTTTTTAATTTCTGATTGCTCAAAACAGATTTGAATTTTGTTAATTAAAAACGAAAATGGTAATAAATAATAAAATTAATTTAAGAATTGAAAAAAAAAAGATATTTCAATTTAATATTCAAATTACATTAATATAGTTTACAATGACAACAATATTAAATCATAAACTATTAACAACAGTAATTCATTTAAATTTTTAAAAAAAGTAATAAAAACTTAAAAATAAAAATTATATTAATAAAACAATAATGCAGAAAGAAATATCAATAAGACTTTTCTGATGTTTCTAATGACAAACATATACATTAATAAGGGTGGTTATATATTAAGTAGGTTTTTGGAAAAAGAATTAATAGTTTCAACTTAACATTTCGGTTCAATTTGTATTACAAGAGGTGTTATTTTTAACACTGACATATAAATTATCAAATATATATATAGACTTCCTTCTTTAATATATAACTAATTACGCTTTATAACATTAATAATATCAAGGTCAAACCTGATTGTCTAGTTACTTTTTTAATACTTTCTTGCAACACAAATAATAATAACTTATATACTAATCTGAAGGGAATGATACTTCAGTTATGACTACAACTATTCAAGTTAGATACATCTGAATAAATATATAAAAAAATATCCTAACGAGTTAGAATTGAGATTAGTTTAATTACAGAACTATAAGTTATAACTACAACTCTATATAAGTAATTTAAAGTATATATATAATTATTAAATCCTATATATACATATTTATTCAAATGCTTATAAAATAATAAGAACGATGATGACCCATTTTATCCTACTGTACTTTTTTGGCACCTTTTAGTTTCCCTCAGTAAGTCAGACTCACAAAGCTGCATAATATAGTCCTAATCTGTTCCCAGGGTATGCTTATTCATCCATAAATTTAGTTTATACTAATAATTCTGTGCTAACATGCTTGTTAGATGTTTAATTTTGTTTATATACACTAAGTGCTTTCGAAGCTCTTAGACCATATTCATAGCTTGAGTGCAGTCAGTGACAATGAGGAGTATTGTAATTTATGCAAATTAGTTTGCTGTTCATTTTGTGTGGCATTTTCTTTGTTTTGATTAATTTGTCCATATTTTTGAAATGGTGAAACAGGTGTTATTTTTATTTATAGACTTAGTATCGTTATTTATGAAGTAGACCTCTTTAATTTTACGCCTATGGTCGTTTTTCTCTCTACATACTATTGTGGGGTTGGTGGGTTCAAATTTGTGTCCAATAGTTTTTCCATGTTCTAAAAATGCCAATGTGGTCTCTTTATTGTTCAATGCTCTTCTACACATATACATGTGTTGCGATGCTCTATTTGTGATGGTTGTTTTTGTTTTCCCATAGTACGATGCCCTGAAACCAACTCGAGGGCATTGGATTTGATATACAACTTGGGCATTGTCTTTGGACCTAATTTGTCTTTTGAATTGTTTAAGAGTCTAATGGTGTTAGCGGAAGTCCGGAAGCCTACTGAAAATTTAGTTTACGAAAAAGTGAGTGTGATGCGTGCCTGCAACCAAAGTCATCTGTATAGTCTACATGCCTATATAAATACTGTTACTTTATGGGAAATTCTCTTTGACATTAATCAATTCCAATTCATCATTCGTAAAAACATCCCGATTAATTCCATTCTTTGTTTTAAATTTATAGATTTCAAACACTTGCTACTTAACCATCTTGATTTGTTATTGATTTCTAAGAATTTCAATTATTTGGGTATCATGTAAGATTTAATTTTCTTAGCAAATTCTCAGAACTCTCTCTCTCTATATATATATAGCATATCTGAATTATTTCTTATTATATATATAGCGTTCTTTCCATACTTCAGCTCTTACAATAATATATGGCCTTAAAGATATACAAGTTGCATTCGATATCAAAGTCAAGCTTTGCTCTCTTTTTATTTCATTGTATTGCTCTGTATTTTGAGATTAATTCATTCTTCTTTACATTTGTTTTCTTCTATCTGCTTTTATCTCTTCAACTGATTCCTGAGGCCCAATGTATCTTTCATTGTCACTTTCATTATCTGTTCCTACACTTCTCTTTGACAAAATTATTTCTTTGCTCTCTATTTTCTGTGATTTATGTATCTGCATAAATTAATGTCTTCCATGTTATTTATTTTGATATGCCCTCTATTACTGTAGCAGGAACCCACTTTTTAGTTAAACTGTATCTAATTCAAACAGTTTTCTTAATATACTTTTCATTGAAACTTCAAGTTAATTTTCCACTCCCAAAAAGCAATCGAGCCACTTTTAATCTTAATTTAGGTCCTACATTCCGTTCTGCAGGTGATTTACCTGTTTTAGTGTGGTATTGCACGCTAATGAAGGAGACATATAATTATTTCTTGAATTTTGCTTGCTTCTTTTTTATTTATTGTACATTTAGGTTATTGAACTATCTTTTCAACCAGTCCATTTGACTGAGGGTGGAAGTGTGGTGTAATAATGTGCTTCATTCCTCATTCCTTTTTAAAAGTCTCAAAAACTGTTGATTAGATATCCAATTCACTGTCAGATGTAATCATCTCTGGCAGCCTTCTAATAGCTTATGAGGTTGTATTTTTTTATTATAAGGTCTATTTAGCCAGTGTATGCATTGTCTACAACAAAAAATATTAAAAACCTTAACTGGTCAAACATGATCTATGTGAACACACTGACATGGTTTTAGGGTCCTTGGCCATATTTCATACTGTTTTCCTGGATTTATTATTACTATTAACATTTTCTGCAACATTTACAATTTTTTTCCAAATTCTTTATCAATTCCAAACCATTATACATAATAAGCCAAAGCTTTCATTTCAAAATTCCTGAATGACCTTCGCAGAATAATTTTAATAACTCTTTCTCTGTCACTGACCAGACCAGCAATACCTGAAAAAGAGAGGAGAAGAATACCTCTCAAAACATTGTGCATATACTAACCTGTTTGATATGCTATTACTAACAGCTGAATGTATTTGGAATAATTAATAGTAATTATACCATACTTCGAATGCTCGTTGGTGAAATTAAAAATATCAAAATTAAATATCAGGCTTAGCACTTTTGGTGTCTTTTAACCTCATATTCACAGCCAAAGAGTAAGAAACATTGTGGTGTTGTTGATGTATGCTAATATATGCAAATTAATCTTAATGTGTAAAATGATTTTTAATATATACAGATCAATCATCTTGTCCACTTCTTAGAAATAGAGAAACATGTAACTTTTCTCTTAATGGCGTGTGGATCATTTATGATGAAGTAAGCCTCCTTTATTTTTCTTTTGCAGTCATTTGTCTCGGTACATACGATCTCAGGATCGGAGGGTTTGAACTTTTGACCGGCTGCTTTTTCATGTTCCAAGAATATTGAAGTGTTGTCGCCATTAATTTGAGCTCTTTTGTATGTATACATATATTGGGTAGCTCTAAATAAAGTTAATTTTTTCTAAAGACATTCAATACACATAGATGATGGAAATAATCCAATATAAAAATACATCTATTTGTGTGATGTCTTGAATCAAAGAAAAGGTTCTGCATTGACTGCCTTTAATATTTACCTTCAGAAAAAAATCATGAAATGATCAAGGCATAATAGTTACCCTAAAGAAAGACTTCTAACAAGCTTACATTTTTAAGAAGTGTAGATAAAAAATATAGCCTCAAAGCAATATTTTGTTGAAGGTATGATAATACATCAGAGATCTTTACTGTGAAATAATAAAACTTCTGCAACCCACATGCCAGTGAATGGCACCAAAACTGACTTCATGAGTTTTTTTTGTTGTTGTTTTCATCATTGGGTCAAATGAATTTCTGATCAGTTTTGATATTTCAGCATTATTTCTCAGTGTAGCCATTTTGGAGAAGCTTATTTGCTACTTCACGATTTTAGAAAATCATAATTGTATTATACCTTAGACAAAACGGCCTTAAAAAATATTTTTTATTTAATTCTCAAAAACAAATATATTAGCAACTTTCTATAGACCCACAACTATTTTTCTGTAATTACCGATCTTTTCATGTTATTTCAAAATCAAGAATTATTATGCGTCAATACAAAATTGTCTATTTGGCTCAGATTTGTAAATGATGCACTAGTTACACGAATCCATTCAAAAATGCTTTAGATTCCTTTCTAGTTTTTCAAAATAAATGGCACTCTAATGCAAAGTTTACCAATTGTAGTCAACAGTAATAAACCACCACCTGTTCTGAATATTTTAGTTACAAGAAAATCAGAAGGCAGATTGTCATACTCACATGATCACTACTTCATACGCCTACACAAGCTATTAATAAGAGTACCAAATCTCTCTATCTTAGGCTCATGGCTTCATAGTTAACCAAATAGGTAAAATGTGGCTGCTGGGGGGTAGAATTAGATCCTAAGATCTAGGTACAGTGCTCTCAAATCTAAGGCTTCTCACTGATGAAAGCCACAAGCTAGAAACTAGTCTGGGAATGTGGATGAGTAGGCATTAGATAGAAATTTTAGCACAAACTTTCTTGCATTCATATCCTATTTTTAGAAAAACCTATTCCAATAAATCTTAATTTTTGTTCCCACCGATCAATCTGCTCGGGTACATTTTATGGTAAAAAGATCTTCTGTCAGTAAAAATATATCAGTCTTTTAAAGACATTTTATTTCCAAACAATTAGAGCAGACCCATTTATTTATTAACAATAATTTTAAAAAAATAATAGTAAATGAAAAAGAAAATTCCTTTATTTTGGGAAACAAATAATTCTCTTTGCATTAAAGGAATTCCAAATAAGGTCAACAGATAATTTATTAATTCAACATTAAAGTATCTTCTTCCAAAAGTATTTCAAACATCACCAAATCTACAAAATTTCTTTCTTTATTAAGAAGAGATTCCATTAGAGCAAAAGTTAAAGAATGTGAAAACACTTTCAATCAAGGATCTACATATATCTTCACATTTTTTAAATAGACTATACTGTACTCTTACTTTTAACAATACTAAAATATTGGTGAAATTAAATAAGTTAGGATTTATATTCTATGAAAAAATCTGTGGAAATTTCTGAAAAGATCAGAAAGATTACATAACTGTGAAACAACTCAACACATTTTTATATTATAAATTTATTTAAACGCACATTGATTATGTAAGTAATATTTACTAAGGCTGTAACCTCAAGAATATACTTGTAAAAATGCGATATTAGGGACCTCTACAGGTATTAACCACAAGCTTATGCTTTGGAAGAAAAGAGGGTATGAAATCATTTATTCAGTCAATATTTTTGCATGTGTATCAGATGTATGAAATAGAGTGGATAGCGGAAGGGAGTTTGAAAGTCTCTGTTCAAATCCCCTATAATTTCATAATCCATTCATGATAAATTTTAATGAATTAGTAAAAAAAACAACACTCATTTATTCCAATTTTTGTCTAAGATTGGTCAATATTAAATTTTTTTTATCATCCCCTCATATGCACTTTTATGCAATCTTTTTTTATATAATTCCTTCTTTATTTTGCTTACAGTTTCGACTATTCTGCAGTCTTCATCAGAGCTCTCTATAAATTTCACTTCTCTCTCTCTACAACTGTAATTGAATAGTTGTAGAGAGAGAAGTGAAATTTGTAGAGCTCTGATGAAGACTGCAGGATAGTCGAAACTGTAAGCAAAATAAAGAAGGAATTATATAAAAAAGATTAAAGCGTATATGAGGTGATAATTTTTTTTTAATATATATGAAGAGAAATGCAAAAAAGTAAAGGAGAAGATATAAGAATTGGTCAATCTTCTGTTAATAAAAAAGATGACTGAAAAAACTAAAATATTTACACCAGTATTTTAAAAACCATCAACTCTCAAGCACACATTAATTAGAGGATGATAAATAAGAGTTCTCTGAAAGTGTATACTACTGATTCCTGAAGAAATTTATTCTACATCTATGGATCACAATTTTCTTTAAAAACTTTCAGCATTGTTAAAGATAAAAATCATGTATATTAAACATTTATAACTAGATGTTCTAGCCAAATAGGCCAATATCAATTCAGCCAATCAAAAAGCAAGTGCTAAATGAGGGTGCAATTTAATGCAATAGCACAGCATCAGACTCTGAAACATGATATCTTCTAAACGATTCCAGTTCTGTCACTTCTGCGAACTTCTTACAAAATCCCAAACAATGAAAACATTTGATTATATATTTCTTTTTATTCCGTGGTTATCTGAATGAAAGTTTCCGTGGGTATCTGAATGAAAGTTCATTGAAATTTCGTCTGCCCATTTTTATGAACAATTTTTCTATATCTATGAATCAAAGTCCTTTTAAAAACTTTTAACAACTTGATCTGCTTGTTTCTGATTATGAATGATAATTTCAATTTTAAATCATAAAAACCTTTACTAGCTATTATTAGCTAAGAAATAAAAAAAAAAACTGTAAATCCTTATTACTATGTACTTATAATATAATACCCCATATACACCTTAAATGACACTTGACAATGCAGTTTAACATATGATTTATTATATTTCCGTACTGTTTCAACTGTCTAGCAGTCATCATCAGAGCTTTAAAGAGAACTAAGGTTTAAAGCTCTGATGATGACTGCTGGACAGTTGAAACTGTAAGGAAATAAAATAAATCATATGTTAAACTGCATTGTAAAGTGTCATTTAAGGTGTATTATATTATATATAATTCAGCAATGCAAATAAGAAGTGGAAGGAAATTTTAACACTACGTACTTAACTAGCTTTGCGAGTATTCTCCTTCATGTTATGCTCGCAATTTATTCAATAGTCAGAGTATCTCTTACCTATGTACTATATATTATAATAAGTGTAATTATGCTCAATGCTAGCTAGATAGGCATATAAGTAAATTCATAGAAATCAATCAACACTTAGACAACTTCAATATCAATAACAATCAACAATCTCACTCTGTTGTCAAGGCAACCTAAATGGAGGTTGTCTTGACAACAGATTGAGATTGTTAAGTGTTATTGATATTGGAATTATCTATGCATTGACTAGTCACTATGAATTTATATAAAATAAATATAGTGACAATACAGTGGAATTAAAATAAGGGATGTAATGATAAAAAGCAAAAAGACTTGGAAAATACCTTTGCAGTGCAACAATTATGTATCCTTCTGTATTATGTTAAAAGTAGATAGAAACCAATTCCCTATCTTGTGTGAAAGATGTGTAATGAAAAAGTATTGAATTGTCATCATGAGGTATGGAGATTCAGGTGTTTGATACTGCTACCCCATCTGATAAAAAGTTATTTATAAAATGCATGTATAGTGGGAGAAGGTGGTCTAAGTTCCTGCACTAGTGGATGTTTATGATATGGTTGAGTTGAGCTAAAGATGTACTGATAAAAACCTAAAAAACTTAATATTTTAAATTAGTTTAATTGTTTGCTTTAAAATAATCAAATTGGTGATTGTAAATAAACAAGGATATATTTTTAAGAAATTGTACCTAAATACAATAATTAAATCTTTATTATAATTATACATAGTAATTTTTTATAGTTATAAAAATCAATTGACAATAATATTAATATAATTTTTCATTCTAATATCATGATGCAATTTTAAATAATGATTACAGCAACTTATTGTAAGATAATACTTTTTTAAAAAAAAAAATGGGAATGGAAAAACTATTATTGTGTGTGTGTGTGGGTTTTTAAAAAGTAATTACAGAAAAGAGTAAAAAATAATGAAATGGTTTGATAGGCAAATATATACACTTTATAAAAATGGGACATAGACTAACAATTTGGTTTAACATATATCCACATATAGTGATGTACACATTTATATAAATATAAATATAGACATAATATGCAAATATGCATAGAAATACAAACAAAAAAACCTGATTAGAAAAGATATAATTAAGTCATAAGTTTAATGTTATATACATTTAAATTACCATATGGATTGGGAAGGCAGGAAAGAATAAGATTACAAAATAAGGAAAATCACTTTGGGAGAGGTTAATGTGTCTAATGATCGAATATTAAAAGATAACAGTATGGAGAGAAAAAAAAGGTCTATAATTTCTAATATCTTCTTTATCATCTTTTTTAAATATTAATATTATTACTGCATTCTCCCAATCATCTGGTACATTTTTATCATTTAGACATTTGGTATATAACCTTGCCAACAATTTTTGTATTTTTTCATCTGCTTCTTTTAAGATATCAATTATAATTCTGTTATTTCCTGAAGTTTTTCTCTTCTTCATAGATTTCATTTCATATCTCACTTCTTTATTTAAAATACCATGCAACTGAGATATAATAATTGAAGGTTTCTTGTTCTAATTATAGTTCTTTATAGAACTCTTCTATCTATTTCATGATGTCATCTCTCTTTTTAGTAATAGTTCCATTTTTTTTTCCTATTGCAGAACTAAGTTTCCTACCAATACCAAGATGCTGTTTTATACTCTCTTCTATAGCTTTCTTTGCTAATTCACAATTATGTTTTCTTATATCATTATTAACTCTTTTTCTTACCATTTTACAAACTTCTAGATATTCAATTCATCTTAATGGATCATTTATATACTTTTCATATTCCTTCTTTTCCTTATAGACTGTCTTTATCTCAGAAGAAAATTTACTGGTCAATTGCTGCTTTTCTGTAACAGCTACCTTTGTTGCATTCCTTACTATTGTACCAGTTATGTTCCTATTTAATTTCATTCAAATCTGAACTATTTTTCAAGATGTGTTATTATTGAAAATGATTTGCAAGTTCTAATTTAAATTTATTGGAATGTTTCTGATGGTTAGAAATATCAATTGTGAATATTGTTTTCCTTAATAATTTTTCACTCTTTAGTTTTGCATTGTATTGGGTTTTTTTTAATAATTTTTGTTTTTAGTTTTGCATTGTATGGTAGTACCCAGTAATTGATAATCACTTCTTCATGAATTTATTAAGAAGTTTATACTCCTGAAATATATATTTTCTGTTAATCAAGATATAATCCAATATTGCCATACTTTCATTTGAATGCTATCACGTCTATTTCTATTGCCTTTTCCTCAAAGAAAGAATTCAAATACAAGTTTGTTTGTTTGTTTCCTGAAAATTCCACAAATCTGAGTCCTCTCTCATTTCTATCATCATAACCAAATTTATCCACATCACTAATATCTTTCAATTGTTTACCAGTTCCAGCATTAAAGTCGCCCATGACAATTTTAAAATGTTTGATCTAATCAAACGTATTTTCTAATCCATATAAAAATCCTATACTTTTTCATTACAACGAGAACTTGATGGGGCATAAATCTGAATAATCTGCATTTGGTTTCTTCCATTTAATTAAATAACTAGTCTTGCCATTCTGTCTCATGTACCATCAATCTCCATAATGTTGTTCTTCCACTTTTTATTTATAACGAATCCCACTCCATATCTGCTTTCAATATTTGGACTTTTGACTACTTTTGAAATCAATTATTTCTTCAACTTTTGTTCAACATCATAAAATCCAACAATGTCCTATTTAATATTAGACAGTTCTTTTTCCAAGTGTGGCGATCTGCCTTCATTTAAAAAAGATCTGCAATTATGAATACCTAAATAAAAGGTTGTCATTTAGGGCAAACTGAATTCGCAATAAAGGGATTCTTAGCATCCTCTACCTTCATCCATAAACTACAGCATTGGCTGATGACTTTACAATCTCTTGGGAATAAAAGTTCTAATTTAGTTTTGCAAGTTATGACTGTAAATATCTGTTTAAAAAAGCTCATTCACACTGCCTTCAAGAAAACTCAATTGGTATATCATTAAAACTATCAGGGATATGCCGTTCTTGATCGAAAACTCAGAAGTAAAAAGCCAATTCAATAAGTAGCTTACCCAAGTTTATTTACTATGTAAATAGCAATTTTTATTAATTTTCTTCTTTTCTGAGCTAATGTAATATCTGGTAAAATGAAAATATACATAAATATGTGGGACTGAGGGATTTTTACATAGAAAACATACACTATGCAAGTTTGAATACGATAACAACATTAAACAGTACACAAATGACATCTGAACTATAGGATATTATCATGATAAAATCATAAACAACATAAAGAGATTCTAAAAAAAATAAGAAATCCGTACCCCAACTAACAAGTGTAAACTAAAAACTGGATAAGCCTACCTCATATTCCAAAGATTGCACATAAAAAAATATACATGTAAAAATAAATTTAATATAAGCTTTCAAACCACTCCATCACTTAACTAATTAATCTATGTCACTAAATACATGATAGTAAATGAATCAGTACATCAAGTGGTCTATAGAATGAAGTGCAGCCAATCAGCCTGCAATGTTGCATATTATGGAGAGTCGAAGACCAATTTGTCAAGAAGACCTGTCCAACACAGATATTTATAGAATAGAGCCCTCAGAGACAAAGAACACACTTTAACATTTACAGACGATGAGCAGAAAACTGGTCATAGATTCAAGCTAACAACGGTAGAGATGGTGTACACAGAGAGAGAGGATAGAAAGTGGAAGATTAAAAAAACATATGAAATAGCTTGTGTTTTTCAATTAACAAAAAAGAAACAAGTGTATCCATTTCAAAGATATGGGTTATTTGAATATTCAAATGTAAATTTTAAATTAAAACTGAATATGTGAAGTTACTTAAACACTGATGTAAAGAACCATTTAATCACACCTCCATAAGCCATGAATATGATATAGTAAAAATATATTGAACGCATGCTAGGCAGTGATAAAGTTAAATATTTGCATGCTAGGCAGTGATAAAGTTAAATATTATTTTAAAAACTATCTTTTCTGTTTATATTTTCATTTTATTAGATATTATATAAATAGCAATATAATAATAACTGTTGCAATGACAGAAATGTATAGAGTGGGCATTAGAAATTTTAGCTGCTCGGTTCCTTTAAAGTCTCAAAGAGGAATCAAAGAGTCTCCTTTCAGTTAACAACAAACTCGTTCTGCAACCTAAATCAAAGATAATTCATACTAAAAGATAATTTGTAATGAATATTAATTATTCCAAAGCCTTTACATATTTAAAAAAAATTTTTTTTTAAAAATAATAATGAAATACATTAAAGATCAGCCTGTCAAGCTATTGTGCATGCGCTTTTTATGAGTGTTAATAATAAATGAATACTTTGACTCCCAACACAAGATATAGTATTTAGGAAAGAATAAAATGAATCCACTTATTCTATCCAACCCAAATGCTTATATATGGGCAAATCTTAAGTACTGGAAGTGAAAGCGTGAGGATAGACCACTCACTTTAAATTACTGTTTACGATGTCTGAATGAATGACGTCGACGAAATTATCTAGAATTTAATAAACATCATTCTCAAATGAAACTTAAACATATGTAAATAAGCATTTATTTTATATAGTGCATGTTTTTATAAATTGTAATACATTAAAGATCAGCCTGTCAAGCTATTGCGCATGCGTTTTTTACGAGTGTTAATAATAAATAAATACTTTGATTCCCAACACAAGATATAGTATTTAGGAAACAATAAAATGAATCCACTTATTCTATCCAACCCAAATGCTTATATATGGGCAAATCTTAAGTACTGGAAGTGAAAGCGTGAGAATAGACCACTCACTTTAAATTACTATTTACGATGTCTGATCTTTAATGTATTACAATTTATAAAAACACACGCTATATAAAATAAATGCTTATTTACATGTTTAAGTTTCATTTGACAATGACATTTAGTAAATTCTAGATAATTTTGTTGACGTCATTCATGCAGACCTCGTAAACAGTCATTTAAAGTGAGTGGTCTATCCTCATGCTTCCACTTCCAGTACTTAAGATTTGCCTATATATAAGCATTTAGGTCGGATAGAATAAATGGACTCATTTTATTCTTTCCTAAATACTATATCTTGTGTTGGGAGTCAAAATATTCATTTATTATTAACACTCGTAAAAAGCACATGCACAATAGCTTGACAGGCTGATCTTTAATGTATTACAATTTATAAAAACATGCGCTATATAAAATAAATGCAAAATAATAATGGAAAAAAAAAATCAATTTTGGAACCCAAACAATTGTCTGCCATCAACTTCTCTTCTAAACATCGCACAATGACTTTATTGTTTAGAAGTTCACAGGAAGTTCGAGGTTTGAATACCAAAACTACCAGAAATGGAATAGGTCTGAGGATCTTATGCTCCGGTCTGACACACTACCACTGTGCTAAACCATGGAGAGCATTATCAGCAATTTTATTAAGAATATATCCCATTAATAATATCAAATTCTTGTCAAAACTAGCAAATTGATATGGTGTATAACAGGGGTCCCCAACCCTATGCCCACGGGCACCATGGCGCCCGCAGACCATTTTATGTGTGCCCGCCACTATCCGAACATGATAAAAAATTATTTATCTGATACAAATAAATTTAGTTTTTAAAATTTCTTGTAAATTATTGTATTATATTGTAATCAAATTGTAGGGCATACTATACTTTTACAGCGTAAAAATATAAATGTTAAAATTTTATTTTTGAAATAAATATTTTTTTGTACATTATGTGTATTATTAACAATATCCAACTATAAATTTACGTTGAAAAAATAAATGGTGCCCGCCATCTGGCTGGTATTATAGAATGTGCTCTTAAGTGCAAAAAGGTTGGGGATCCCTGGTGTATAATTACTGCATTATATATCATCTAGATCAGGGCTACATAACCTTACATAATCCACGGTTTGCATTAAAAATATATTTATTTCAAAGGCCATATCCAGCACCAATATTTGGGAGTGTGCATATTGGATCAAAACAGTGCAAGCTCACTTCTTGGATGCATCTTATATTTGAAAAATATTAGGATGTATAATATAAAAACACCAGATAATAACATCATCATCAAGATTATTGACGAACAATAGAATTAAAATATGTAATATGCATGCATTTGAAACTATTTAATTTTTTTGCTCAAAAAAAAATTCAAACTTCTAGGAGGGCCATATTCAAACAGCTTTGATCTAGATCAGGGGTGGGCAAATAGCGGCCTGAGGGCCACCTGCAGCCTGCCTAGACAATCAGAAAAATCTGCCTTGGACTGAGTTTTCCTTCCCGTGAGTGACCAAAGATTTTCTCGTCACTAGGATGGCCACATCAATACACATGCTCAGTGTTGATACAGTGTGCAGTTTCCAGTTGTCTGATTAATTTCAATTTCGTCTTTACATTAGCAAATATATACATTCCAACTTTAGTGAAACCATGAACCCTCCGAAAAAATGTAAAATCGGTGATGAATGTCGCGAGTTTAATGAGGAATGGAAAAAAAATATTTCTTTGGTAATACATGGAATAAAGCAGTGTGTTTATTGTGTCATGAAAAAAGGTGTGGCCCTTCGCTTCCACAAAGTGGCCCCCGATGTGGCCCTTCGCCAACCTCTGTGGCCCCTGAGCCAAAACAATTTCCCACCCCTGATCTAGATCATTATTAATACAGGCATACAATTCTAAGGATGGAATATTTTATTACTAATGAATACTCTTTAAACTCTTTTTTTTTTTTTTTTAACAAATAATCGTATTTATGTCCGCTTATTTAATGCTATGATGTATTTTTTAAATTAATAATTACTGTTTAGTCTTCTTCGAAAGATCATTACTAGGGGGCCTTATGCAGTATTTTTAATAGTTGAAGAATCAAAATAGGTAGGTTTCTTTTGCTCATCTTTGAAAAATTTAATTATTTAACATTTATGAGGGGAAAAAAAGTTTTAAATTACAAAAATTTAACAATGTCCGAATTGATAAAAAAAAAATGTCACGGTACAAGATGTTGGTGATAGTTTTTTCAATATTAAGTTGTTCCTGTATATATAAATTGAATAGTGGCCCGGCAACCCCAGTTGGTAAACGACATTAGTATTTATTTCCAGTCTTACAAATATTCCAGTTTTTTTATTAATTAAATAAAAGTGTTGAATTAACACACATTATTCAATAATATTTTCCTACTTCAAATTATCCTCATGGTCTATATCTTGCAAATTAAAAGATGGTAATAACTTATAAAAGTCAAAGCAAGCGATGTCTTCAGTTTTAAATAGCTTCATATTTATTTCCAAGTACATGTGCCAAGAGTTGATATTTACTAGCGAAGATCTATAGGTTGGGATTGATGAAACATTTGTAAAATATAATAGATTGTCGTCAATAAATAAAACAAATACTACTTTGGAGTTTGAAATATGTAAATATCAAAAAGAATACCATAATGCATCAATAAAAAGTTGACAGCCAATATGAAATATTTTGGATGAATGAATAATTATAGACAATCAATAAATTCCTGTAAGTTCTAGAAAGATTTTCTCTGCAAATCAAAAAAGCAAGTGATTTAAATTGGGAAAATTTCTTTTGCAACTAAAGATTTCATCATCGTCATCATCATCATTATTTATTTATTAAACAATATATATATAATAAAAGAAAAAATGAAGCAATTGAAAACAAAATACATGGGCATAAGAACAAATAGATATTACTGACAACATTGAAAGAATTAAGACTGTAGGGGAGCTTGAGCTGAACATATTTGCTAGAAGAAATGATAATAGATGGACAATTGAAATCTTAAACCGAATTCCAAGAGATAAAAGACCTAGAAAAAGATCACATGTGAGATGGATGGACAAAATAAGAAACCATGCAGGGGTGATGAGAAGAAAAGAGATTGGAGAAGATGGATTGGTGTTGAAGAGACCTTCATCCTGCAGTAAATTGACAATGATTGAAAATGATGATGATACATAAAATAAAACAAAATAACTCCAACTAAGAAGAGACCTATGCAAGGAGTTATTCATAATAGTAATCAAATTTCAAACTAATTACAAAAAGAAGATAAAATTATATACACATTAATCATGTGCAAAACATTCAATGAATAAATTTATAAAGGTTAATACAACAAAAACAAAAAAATAATTATAAATATAAGAAACAGCTATCTAAATTAATAACAAAAAAAGATATATATATATTAATGATGTGCAATATGTAGCAAATTATGCCAATAAACATCACATGATCACCATTAGATCCTAAGATCTGGGTGCAGTGCTCTCAGATCCAAAGCTCCTCCCTCACAAAGGCCACAAGCAGAAACTAGTCTGGGGATATTGGATGAGTAGGCACTAGATGGGAATTTTATGCATAAGTCTTCTGGCATCCATTGATTACTTTGGCTTGCACTGAGTGGCAATATGTATAGAGAGTTTTGCCTGTTTTAATGTAGGAAATTAGAGTTTTAGACTAAATGAATATTAACAATGAATACTTTACAATATAAATAGAATAACTGAAACACAGGCTTATTATATACTGTGTCCATATATAAGTAATTTATAGGGTATATGAGCACAGACTTTCACACAACCCACCACTCTCCACTCTATCTAATAACACTGATACACTTAATCACATATATGTTGAAAAAATAAATAATCACCAATATATGTATTTCATGCTAAACCAGCAATCATCAGTTGGTCCAGATTATCATCTCTACACATATATACTATAAGTGCTCAGATATATATTAAGATAGACAATCTTCATACCTTATAAAAAGAAATAACCATAATATATACCATATTAATTATCATTCTACATTAATAAAACGTAACAAGACAATATACAAGAATTATTACAAATCTCGTGCACAAAAATTCAAGTTTCCCCCAAATAATATAGATATTTGCAAAGTAAATGATGAGAATAGCATATAAACAGTACAAACATCCCAAATAGAAATATTATAAGACAATACACTTTGAAAATAAGCAATATAGATAATGAACAAATGTCATCATAACTTCACTTAATATTTTTAATTGCTGGACCAACTGACGAGTGCTGTTTTAGCACAAAATGCATTATATTGGTTCGATATGTGTATGATCAAGTATATCAGTGGTATGAGATAGCATGGATGGGCTGAGGGTCATGTGAATGTCTGAATTCAAACCCCCTATTTCTTACATATAGAAGTGCAGGTATGAAAAAGTCTGTACTATAGAAAAAATTCATATTTCAAAAAAGAATATGGTTTATTCCTCACGAGTTCATAGGAAGTTAGAGCTCCGGAGCTGTAAGAGCCAGAATCAATCCTGGGATCTTCCAATCCCAAGTCGGATGCTCTATCACCTGTGCTAAATCATGTAGGGTAATTGCTGTAAATAAACCAAAATAATCACCTCTAGCATAATTTCTTCAGGGTAGTGATCATGACGTCAAGAATTTTATATCCCAATTTGAATGCAAATTGATGCGAATCTTCAATCACTAGTGGATAATGAACTTTTTGGATATTAATGAATTGATAATTAGTGATTACAATATTTAATGTGTAACCATGAGGATTGTATATATCAACGATTTGTTCTAACCCTAAAAACTTGAATAATTGTGTTAAATAATTAAACGTATTATTTTGACTTATGTTACTTTTATAATATGCAATATTCAAACTCCCAGTTATTATTTTACATTCATATAAATCAGATGGAAGAAAATTGATCTCCCACTCATATGCTATAAATAGGCAACATTCCATATCAATAAATGTATATCTATATAAAATCAGAAATGTCTCTAATTGTTCTAAATGTCATTTCCAAGATTCTTATAAAACATTAAGGGAGGGGATATATATATTTCCCAATAGCAGTTTTGAGAACTTCAATCCATAACTGCATGAAATGAGAAAATTGGAATGTGGATGTTTGCAAATAATGTATTTCTTGAGTGCAATAGGTGTACCTTCACCTCTAGATCCTATAGATGCTGATCTAACCCATTTAAAGGCTATTACATCTATCACCCAATAATTCTAATTATAAAATATCCTTCTTTAGTCATGTTTCGGTTCAACATATATTTATTGTACTTTTCTGTTAAAATTTTGTTTAATTTTGCACAACTTTGCATGCAATCATCTCACACTTTATAAATTTATATTTACTATTTTTTAATTCATCAATGATAGCTTGATGAGAATGTAAAAACATTGACTGTAATACATCACCCTATTTTAATGCTGTATCATGTATTTCTTTAGTTATTTCATTATTATCAACAGAATTGACCGATTTATTAAGTAAACTTCCATAGAAAGAGAGTAGGACTAAACCAAGTGGCCAAAACTTTGGGTTTATCATAAGATCTGTATATTGTTTATCCACTGATATATAAAGAGAAGCATAGTTTTTATTTTCAGATTAAATTTTATGACTCACAATTGATGTATGAAGTTTGTCAGATAAACTAATAATAACTTTCTCATTTAAACAGGCAAAAACTTTCCATATATTAGTGCCATCTTGTGCTAACCAGAGTAATCAATGGATGCCAGAAGGCTTGTGCATAAAATCCCTATCTAGTGCCTACTCATCCAATATCCCCAGACTAGTTTCTGGCTTATGGCCTTCATCAGTGAGGGGCCTTGGATCTGAGAGCACTACACCTAGACCTTAGGATCTAATGCAACCCTCTATAAGCTATTGAGCTTAGATTGAAAATATTATTGTGTTTTCAATTTCATTCTCCTGGTTTTGTAGTGAAGTAAAGATAAAAGGTGGCTGCTGGAGGGTTGCATTAGATCCTAAGATCTAGGTGCAGTGCTCTCAGATCCAAGGCTCCTCACTGATGAAGGCCACAAGCCAGAAACTAGTCTGGGGATATTGGATGAGTAGGCATTAGATAGGGATTTTATGCACAAGCCTTCTGGCATCCACTGATTACTCTGGTTAGCACAAGGTGGCACTACTATATGGAGTTTTTGCCTGTTTACTACCAGTTATGTGCTAGCATGAGATAGTGATCATGTGATGTTTAGTAGTTTAACTTTCTCCTTTATTGTCACATTTATTCTTGTGAGAAACATTTTTTTTTATAAACTATTCTTGGTTTTACAGTCAAAATGTTGTGATTTGCTTGAGTTTCCATTAATCCCTTTTCTATTAATGTTCTTTTTTTTTTTTTGCATGATGCAGTAAGATTTGCTGTCTCTTAACTTTATTGACAGTAGATATCATTCTTGGTTTATTGTTATGTTGGGCTGATTTATTATCAGTAGTATTAATCTGAATAAAACTTTTTTTGCTAAATAATCTTCTTAAGTGTTTCTTTTTAAAAAAAATATCTTTAGATAAACTATTTAGTTTTTGTTCAATTTCAATTACATGACACAGAAGTTAATTGAGATGTAAAAAAAAAAAAAAATGTTTACAACAGTTGCAGTATTTAATAGGATTTGTTATTTCTTGTTCACTGAAGCATAAAAAAATATTACTCTAAATTAAATGCAACATTTAAACTATTTTGAAAAGAAATACATTCTTTATTGTTAATAAAATTAGAATAAGTCTGTATATCTAAATCAATTGCATTACAATCACAAATCTGTGTAACTAAATCAATTGATTTACAATCATGGCATAATAATAGCGTGAAAGGCTGAAACCTTTAACAGATGCGCCTTAAAAATGCTTATGTGACAGCCAATCAGATGTAATAATGGCTGCACGTGGAACTCTCAATTCAAAAACACAAGCCAGAAATACGAGAAAAAGATGGAACCACCTTCTTCCCTACTTAAATTTATATATAAATACGCCAGATTCAAGCATTCTGAACTAAGAGCATGAAGCTTAAAACATCACATTTAATTCACTAAATATTATATATAAATAAACAATGTGCAGTCATTATTACATCTGATTGGCTGTCACATAAGCATTTTTAAAGCGCATCTGTTAAAGGTTTCAGCCTTTCACATTATTATATCATCTGCTTGCACTTAATAAATTTAATCATGGCACAAATAATAATTATCTCCATAATCATTTTAAATCTATTGTTGACCATTTTAAACAATTTGCATAAAATATTTTAGAACAAATTTCAGAAAGTTACAAATAATTGTTCATTGGAAATATCAGAAAAACAAAACAGACATTTTCTATTGCAATTTGTATTATTATTATCTAATAAAATATCCAATTTTTCAGTCATACTTCATTTAACAAATGAAAATTTAAACAATGTATTCCATTATCCTGATTGACTTGATTAGCCATTTTGTGTTCTAAGCTAGGAAATTGTTTTTTTATGATTAGATAATACAACTTCACATTTCTGTAAATCTATTGATTTAGCATTAATGCACCCTAAATGAAACTTTGTTTCACATTTTGTGCAAATAATCCTTGATTGTTTTCCCAAGTTTTCTTGTATCATTTAACAGATGAAATTTTCAAACAATGTACTCCATTATCCTGACTGACTTGATCAGCCATTTTGTTTTCTAAACTAAATAGTTGTTTTTTTACAATTATTACAAGTAAAATCAAATAATATTGATTCATATTTTTGTAAATCTATTATTAAGCATTAATCCGTGCAAAATGAAATTTATTTCCACATTTTGTGCAAATAATACTTGATTGTTTTTCCAAAATTAGCTTATTGCTATTAGAACACAGTGTTCCTTGATAATAGTTCAGCAGAAATAATAATACTAACAGTAGCAACAACAATAATAATAATTACTATTATTATTAATTTATTTATTAAATAATATATAAACAAAATAGAATAACTCCAAACAAGCAGAACTTATGCAAAGAGTTATTCATAAGTCATTATATTCCAAAATAATTATATATATATATAAATAATATATATACATCAATCATATATTAAAATATATACAGATAATGACTTTAAAAAGATTAATACAGACAATAAATTATACAATGTAGGAAATAGATATAAAAATTAATTATACAAGAAGAAAAAAAAACAAAGAATACACATACATTAATCATGTACAATACATACAAATGTAAAAATAATAAATGTATTATTACAGATTACACAACATCCAAAATTTCATATAAAAAATGATATATGGTCAACATCTATAAAATAGTCAGTAACAAAAGAATCAAATAAGTCTGACACTATTGTAACTAGTTGCCTGTGACTACTTTCCAAATCAAAATTGGTCAATGCCAATTGAAAGTTTTAGCTAAATGAATATTTACAAAGGACACTTTAACGATATAAAAAGAAATAACAATGATAAGCTTAATAAACAAAAATTACCATAAATATCACACACAAAAATCTAAGCCTATCAAAAATAATATGCGTAGTATAATTTTGTAAAATACGTAATGAGAATAGTGAATAAACAGTATAGCCACTACAAATAGATATAAGACAATATACTTTGATAACAAGTGACATAAATAGTCATCAAAGTAGACCTAGCAAGAACTTCACTAAAGAATAAAACAATCTTGTATAACTGAGAACATAAATAAGCAATATGACTTGACCAAGATAATTTCAAATCAATAAAAAATCTAAATAACGTTAGTTATTAACAAAAATGATATTATCACCAAGTAAAAATATTATTGAAATGAACTTTATATTAACTACAAATCCTGTTGTTAAATAATGTGAAATAGAATACCCTTCGTTACATTATGAGTGACAGTGAAACAATTTAAGCATAGGCCTATTATAAATTAATGTCAGGTCCTTATAATCATCTGTCAAGAATATTATATGAAAAACCATCAAAAGATAAAACAATATCACCAGCAAAACCATAAATCAGTAGATCCAAAGGTAAATCAAAAATGTCATTTACTTATATATTAAAAATAATATAAGGCCAAAAACAGAATTCCATGATTAAATTAAAATCACTAATATTTTAGTAATCTGTTTTCTGACGTTTAAATAACATTTTAACCAGAAAGCAAAATGATTTTAAAAACCATATGAATATAATCAATGTAGAAAAATCAAATGATGAACAAAGTCAAATGCTTTAGATAAATCCAAATAAACAGCTACTATTAAGCCAATGATGATGTTAAACATGATTATAGAGAGTATTCAAAAACCAAACTACAGTAGAAAAATCACTTTATGCATACTCAGGAATGACATCAACTTAAATCGTTGACTATCATCTCAAATGGCAATAACAGAAATGATTGAAACAGGCTTATAATTGCTAATAAATAATGGATCACCCTTTTTAAAAATGAGTGTAATAACACCAACTATTAAGCACTCCGGAAATATTCCAGCAGATAAATAAATAGTAAATTCCTATGAAACAGTCTCTAAGGATTATCTAGTAGTGTTTAATATTTCATACACCAAGAATAAGATGAAATACACGTTTAGGGTTTCAAATTTCACAATCACTTTAAACACAAATGTTAACTACTCATCATCCATGCACTTTACTACTGTTACACAATGCTTTATTTACCACTCTCTTTTGCAGTTCACAGTTTCGATTGCCCCAGTAATCGTCTTCAGAAATTTTATATCTCCTAATTTCAACTGTTACATTCAACATTTACACTCTTTTACAGTTTATAGTTGAAGTTAGGAGATATAAAAGTTCTGAAGAAGATTGCTGGGGCAATCAAAACTGTAAACTGTAAAAGAGGGTGGTAAATAAAACATTGTATAACAGTAGTAAAGTGAATGGGTGATTTAGTATTATATGGAACACAGATGTTCTTGATTCAGTTAGATATATATATATATATAATAATAATAAAAATGTAAACTTCCCACTTAAACAAGTAATCTATCTAAATGCGCTAAAACACAGGTATTGGTGAAGCTAATTACAAATAATAAAATTAATGGCTGAGTGCTTTCGAGAAGTTTTGTCTTCTCATAATCAAATTGGATATGGGTCTTATACAATTAAGCCATCTTTTGACTTCATTGTTCGCATCAAACAATCTAAATTAAAATCTGAATACAAAATTGTTTCTTTGGACATTACCGAGTTACATGGGTCGATTAAGTGGAAACACTCCATTAATATTGTCCAAGCAAAGCTTGTAAAAAGCAATTTACTCACACAGACACATATCATTTTTATTCATGATTTTCTTACTTGGCTCAACAACATCATTGCCACATACAATGGACAATATTTTCATATAACAGATGGTTGGCCTATGGAATTATCACTCAGCAGAATCCTACACAGTATATACCTTATCCACTTTGAAAATAAATTCCTCCCAAAATACTTCAGCACCATTCCAAATTTTATCTATATGTGTTACATTGATGACATGTTTGTCACCGGACCAGAATCATCCATCACCAATCTGCAACTAGAGCTCCAGAACACTCCTCCCTATCATTCACTATTGCTTGGGAAGACATGAACCACAAGATTAAATAACTGGACATCCACGTACAATTTTCAGGTCACGTAACTACACTATGTGCATTAAACCTTTGGGGGTCAGAGTCTACACACATCCTAAAATTCCCCATTCACACACAAATTTGCAGGTCTCTCATCTTTCCTTTTCTATATTCTACACCTATGTAAATTCGAAACTGCACACAAAAATAACATAGAACAATATATGAAAAATCTCATCAATGCTGGATTCAAACCCAGTTATCTTACAAGAAAGGTAAAACAATTTTACCAGAAGTTATATGCCATTTTCACCCAAGAATGACAAATCATGGCTTCTTCTTCCACTCATTCATTCCTTTACTAAAAGCTTTATCTAAACCTTCTCTCATTCTTTCAAGTTTTCACATACACCCTTCAATTAATAGAATTACTCCAAGACTGTTTACTCTCTGACCAAACTCCCCACACAGAGTATAAAATCACCTGCCATCAAACTGGCTGCAGTGCTATATATTATGGCAAATCTTGCGCTTTGCTCTGCACTTGCATCTCTCAATGCTGTTACTTGTACAAAAGAGCTCTGAACGAATGCAAATACATTTCCATTTTCCACCAGCCATATATTCGAACCAACTTCTGCCACCATCACTTGTATAGAACAGAATAACTCCGAGTGCAAAGTTAAATAAGCATGGCTTACAGCTAACAACACCCATGCTATACACTGGAAGGAAGCATGCTTCGCTCTCTCCAAAAAGTGGACTCTCTAACACATTTTGAATAAATTTAAATATTTATCATATACATTATTTATATTAATATCCGTAGCAATAATATCCATATTCACCAATGAAGACCTATTACTATATATTTCGCTGATTTTTAACCAGTCTTATAAGATATCATTGATAGACCCACTCCAAAGTCCACATCTTTTACTATATTTTAGCCATAATATCCACATCCAGTAGTATGTAGTTCATTTTTCTATCATTAAACT
Source organism: Epiperipatus broadwayi (assembly GCA_028023455.1). Classification (NCBI taxonomy): domain Eukaryota; kingdom Metazoa; phylum Onychophora; class Udeonychophora; order Euonychophora; family Peripatidae; genus Epiperipatus; species Epiperipatus broadwayi. Next base: position 8,153 of record JAQFVV010000938.1, on the reverse strand, counting down.
TCTTTATGTTGGCAATGTTACTCAATTTACCTTCCCAGATTTGTAATCTGATGATTGTTTATTTTTAACATTATGTTCCTTACAATGACAGCCTGATACTAAATGTTCTTTTTCATAAAATTACTACATATTTTATTTTTGGGTTTGCAGTCTTAAAGGACCAAGTTTACCACAACAATAACAAATTTTCCCATATTTTTTTATATTGGGGTCTGGAGTATTTCTTTTCACATTGTAAGAGAGATTTTTTTCTAACTGTTGTGATAATACAAATTCTGAAGCATTATTCAGCATAAATTTCCTAAACAACATATTTATCCATAGCACATTTATAGTTTTGCTCAACGATACTTTCCTAAAATTACAGTCCAACACGCCGTAAAGAAATTGGTCTACCAATATGTCATTAATTTCTAGGTCAAAATCACAATCCTTCACCAAATTTCTGAATGCTATATTGTAATCCAGATATTTCCTCTAAGGTAATTGTTTTCTATTTCTCAATCAGTCATACTATCCATTTTTGATATTCTCGTAATAAAATCCATTCAATTTCTCAATCACTTCTTGATATGAAAGTTCCTCTGGATTTTTGGGGTCGCCTAATCTATTTGTTAGCTGTACCACATTCTGTTCTGCAAACCACAAAAGCATAGTCAACTTTGAATGCTCTTCAACTATCTTGGTTATAAGCATGTAGCATTCTATACGTTCAGCATAATTTTTCCACAAAGCAGGATTATTCATGTTGAATTACCGAATACTACTATTAAGTGATACCATTATCCTACCCTGGCAGTAATAACTATCATTGTGACTTGTGCCATTCAACTATTTGCACACAGGTTTCGTAAGTTGTGGTCTGCAACAATTCTGCTAAGGCCTAGTGGTATTTAAAATACCAGTCAGGAAGCATAAATGTTACATACATAAATGTAAGTTTAATAACAAAGGATTTATTTAACAATAATAATAATAAAGTAAAAAAATAAATTGAAAATCTATTCCAAGAAAACAAATCTCTTAAGATTTATCCTTTAATGGTGTATATACCAATGATAAGATTTAATATATATTTTGTGTTTCAAATTTCAAAGTCTCTTTAAACACAGATGTGTTTAATTCAGCTAGATATATAAGTATAGCTTTTAGAAGCAATATTTTTCTGGAATTTTAAATCTGTCTTTATCTGACAAAACAATGATTTCTTCAAAAATTTTTGGACTCTCTAAAAATTCCTTTCGCGTGTTTACATAACATACACATTGTTCAGGCATAATATTAGCTCTTAGACATCTACTAAGGATTCTTACTGCTATTGGTTTGATTTCTCAGTTTTACTATGCTACCAATAAATCATTTTTGTACGACACCAATATCACATCATTTAAGATAGGGGGTGAGGGTTATATATAACTCAAATTATATGTAATTTACTATGATATTGCTCGTTTTGATTTGCAAATCTTGACTGGGCACATATGTAGATTTTTCTAGAGTAATTAAATGAAATAATCTGTAAGTATTTACAAAAATTAAAAAATGATCTTTATTTACAAAATATACATTATAAGCACGGATATTCCAAAGTTAGAATGGATATAAAAGCAAACTTGTTATCTTCAAGAATTTTTGAAGTTAATTTATCTAAATCAAAAAAGCAAATATTTTTTAAAACAGTCAAATCTAAGCAAAAGAAAGAGAAATAAGTTTAGAAATAGATGTTTCCACGTGTGGCTTATACATAATAAAATTATTAAGAAAGATTGCAACATATTTTTCAATGCCATGTCCTTCTAATATATTATCATTTCATTTAATTAGAAGATTTTTTAATAAAAGAACTCTTTGTTTTCCATTTCAGGGAAATATTTTTATTATATAATAATTTGATTTGGTTATTTTATTATTTTATTTAATTTCCTTATCATCTGCTTCAAAGCAATCAAACTATCAAAGCATTTTAAATGATTTCTCAAGTTCAATTAACTGATCGATTATCCATAGGAACATTTTCTTCATTTAGTATTTAATTCAATATGATCAGTTAATCACTTTATCAATTAAAGAAATACAAGTATTCTGAAAATTGTAAAAAGTTCATGTCTATGTTATTCAAGCCAAAAATACAATCCCGGCTCTGAATGGATAATAAATTAATATGGGATCATTTATTAACATAGTAGGCAATTTGGATTATTATAAGATACCGAATTTCAAAGGAATTGTGAAATCCATAATGGCTAATTCAGAGAAGCCAAATTCATAATTAAAGTGCTAATTAAACCTAATAAATATATGAGCAAGCAGAGATTTACAAGATGACGTTGTAATTATAAATTTTATTAAACGCCCATTATTATATTAAGTAATAATTTACTAAGGCTGTAACCTTAGAAATAAGCATCTGAAAAATACGAAGGTAGGGACCTCTATAGGTCTTAAAACACAAGCTTATGCTATGAAGAAAAGAGAGAATCCAAAGAATCCTTCTTTACTTCAACCTACTTTTATATATAAATAGGTGAAGCTGAAGTGTTTTGATCTAAGAGTGTGAAGCTATTCAATACTTCACTAATTAAGTCCACAATTCTTATAATACATTAATACTCGCGAAATCTTACAATTTACTACGAGTCAATGAAAAGATCTTATAGTAAGAAATCTGTTACGATAATTTAAAGTTGTAATTATAAATTTTATTAAACGCCCATTATTATATTAAGTAATAATTTACTAAGGCTGTAACCTTATATGTGTAGATAAAATATTTACCTGATTAAAATTACAACTATATAATAAATTCAGGTATATAAAGGTAGAATTATCTTCCTCGATTAAAAAATTAATATTCATATTGCCAATTTTTATGGCAGAGGATGAATGTAATTTAGATTATAATTTGTCAAATTCACAATGAATTAATATTTGATTTATATATTGCAATTAAATAAAGATTTCCATTGGGAAACTTAAATATTACTATTATAAATTCAACATTAGTTAAGTCCTGAAACAATATAAATAAAATTTAAACCAGTTTTTAACTATCACGTGATCCTAAGATCTAGGTGCAGTGCTCTCAGATCCAAGGTTCCTCACTGATGAAGGCCACAAGCCAGAAACTAGTCTGGGGATATTAGATGAGTAGGCACTAGATGGGGATTTTATGCACAAGCCTTCTGGCATCCACTGATTACCTTAGCTTGCACTGAGTGGCACTACTGTATGGAGAGTTTTGCGTTTTAATAACAGTTTTTAAGTAAATCATTACCCCTCCCGAGTGCAAATATGAGTATGGTGCAAGAACACTCTTATAACTGTCCAAACTATATAAATGTAGTTCCTTAAGAGAAATCCATGATTCACACAAAACAACAGCAGCTATGAGTACGAGAGCAAGAAGACCCTTGAAAGCGCTTAGATAAAATAAATCAATATTCTTATATTTAAAGTAAATTAATATCTTGCGACTAATTATATATATTTACTAGCTTCATTATCTGTGTATACAGCACATATGTATAGTAGAATAATATAATATCTATTGAAAGATCACTTACATATATATTTAATTCATCGAAATGAGTTTATATACTATGAATATTCATGTAAAAAAATTTTAAATCGTTGTTAATCGGGAATGCGATTAGATTATATATTAGGCACTAAAAACAAAGACAATAATACCACATCATCACAATAATAATAATGATGTCGACAACAACAAATATAATAATAATCACAACAACAGAAGTAACAGCAATAGCAGTAGTAGTAATAATAATAATTATAAAAAGTTTCAATATTTAGATTAAAATTATTAAGCATCGATTCACAATTATACATGATGATAATATTCTCTATAAATATTTTATTTATTTATTTATTTTTGGACTTTATGAAGCTACATATAATATTCTTATAAATTATAAACATACGGTTTAATTTGCTTTTGTATATAAACACCCCAATTAGCAATCAGTTGAATATAGTAATATTTTGGGATGAATTCTAAATTTACTGCTCAAAATCAAAATGTTTTTGATGCATATTTGATGGATAACTAACCAGACAAAGAAAAACAGATATATAACTAATGATAGCTAAAACTAAAAAAAAAAAAGATTTTAATAATATTAATAAATAACACTATCTTTTCTGGATTGGAGTTCATAAGAAGCTTGCACACCCAAAGTACCAGAATTGGAATCTGTATGATGACCTTATATTCCTAAATCTGACAATCTATTCCTGTATTAAACCACATAGCACAATTCAAAGAAAGAAAATCCCTACCAAATAAAGATAGGCAGAGAATAGATATTTTTATTATTATTATTACATTAAATTATTCAATAATTTTTGTACAAAAATGGAAAAAAAAAAATCAGTTATATACTTATCTAGAACTGAAATAGAGAAAAATCTGCAAAACACGTTATATTTATAATAAATATTTCATCTTGGGGTCGATTTTAGCAATTGCATGCAATCTTTTCACATCTATGCATGATATAAAATTATTATTTACAAGCATGTTTATAATTATTATTATTTTCATATCTCAGAAATATTTGGTCCTGGTATTGTGCCAATTTTGAAAATGGATAAACCACAATCCTAAATCCCAGGATTACACTCACTGCTCTAGTGTCTAGTTTCAATCTCTCTATTTGACATATTTGCTATTATTGATAATAAAAGATTTATTGCTTGATCATGATTCCAGATGAAGAGTTTTTGGTATCATATTGTCTGCTTTTTTTAGACTCATATCTCTTTTTCTGCATATCAGTTATAACACATACATCACATGATCACTATCTCATACTAGCACAATAATTGTTATTAAACAATTCAAAACAAAACAACACTCTCCATATAGTAGTGCCATCTTGTGCTAACAAGAGCAATCAATGGATGCCAGAAGGCTTGTGCATAAAATCCCTATCTAGTGCCTACTCATCCAATATCCCCAGACTAGTTTCTGGCATCCATTGATTGCTCTTGTTAGCACAAGATGGCACTACTATATGGAGAGTGTTGTTTTGTTTTGAATTGTTTATAACACATACATGCTGAAAATATTCATTTAACTATTAAAAACAATTTTTAAAAAGGCATATTACTAGGATAATACTGATAAAACATTCTAACAATGAATGCAATGATCAAGCTATTTGATCATGAATAAAAATACGATATACGAAGCAGTCAAAATAAATAAATAAAATTCTCTAAACTACTCTCACACGAAGGAACCCACATATTTTTACTCCTTTTACTTTTAACAACCTGCATTACACGTGTATTTAAATTAGCTTAATGCTTGTTAATTTTACCATGGCATGTTGCATAAAAACAATAACAACATAAAATTGTGACTAAACAACTGATAGATTAATCCTTTATTTAGTAATAACCTCTTGCGAAGATTTCACCGAAAATATTTGCTAGTGTTAGATTATTTTAACTGGTGTTCCATCATATAGCTTTAAAAGCTCTATTAACTCCTCGTATTCTGGGATCATTGCCTATTGCATATAGTTTGTTGCAAAAATGACAGAAAATATTTATCAAATAACAGGAACGCTTGCTCCAAAGTTCATAAAGAAGTTTTAGCAGAAGAAATGGCAGAAACTGGACTATGATTCAAGAATCTTGAGTTACAGTCTGCCACCCAACCACAGTATCAAACCATATTGGGCAAATTAGCATGTATAAATGAAGCTATTTTAAATTTACTTCAAGTATTTATATAAATATAGGGAATTTGAACCCAGACTTTCAAGTTCCCTTTCATCATCCAGTCTATCTAATATAACCTATGCATATGACCACACACATGTGTAAAAGATAAATGATCTCCAGCATGCATATTTCATGCTGGACCAGCACTCATCAGTTGGTCCAGATTATCATCTCCCACACAGATATATAATCAGTGCCCAGTTTATATCAAGATAGCAAATCTTCATACTTTAAAGAACAGGCTTCAATCTACTGTAACCTCCAACTCTTCAGCCATCCATACCATTGAAAATCTGAAGATGGAAAGCCCAAATCCCATGCTGATGCCAATATTATTGCCATGCCCATGTATTTATATATAAAATATTTATATAGTATATAAAAAGTCCAATTTAAAAAAAAAAAAAAAGAACTGTATGTTTAAATAATAAGAAATGTAAAATTATATTTACTATAAGTTATTTTTTCCATGTGTCATAGCATCGGCCGGGACGCGAACCCACAACCGTCTGCAACCAACTACTTGCTTGCATGGCGGCTGCGATCCCTCTCGGCTAACAACGCAAGACGTTATTTTTAAACTAAAATTTGTTTAAAAAACTAATTAAATGAAAAGAAGCAAAATTATGGACATAACATTTTTTTCCTCTATGTTTATCTTTGTGATTTCTCATATTAAATTAAAGAAAAAATATTAACATAAATAACTATTAACAGTTTGACATGAGGTTAGAGCCAATAAAATTTTCATTAGAGAAAAATTATGCAGCACAGTATAATATGTCCAAACCTAATAAAAAATGAAACTGAGGAATATTTATAAACAGACTTTTTCTTAATTATTTTTAAAAATCGTACTTTCAACAACCCGTATATAAATTCTTGAAAACAGAACTCTAGATGTATGTGTTTGCGACTAATAGTGTAAACGCAAAAACACATGCGTGCGATTTAATTTTCATTAGTAAGCAAGGCGAAAGCAAGACGAACCATAAAAAATATTGAACCTAGTTTTAGCACGTAATACCTTTAACAGAAATAATGATAATAAAAACAAAGATATTTAATTAAAGGTATCATTTTTCACACACGTGCATATGGAAGCTAGAAAAGAGATCGACTATAAAAATATATTGTATATTAGTATTTAAAATATTTTTAAATAAATTAGTTCAAATATCCACCTACTTCAAATATCATATCAATCTTAGTTGGCATTATACATTTTATATACAAATATAGTGAGAAAAATCGTAATTATTTTTAGAATTTAACAATGGTCGCGTTATTTTAAAATTAATATTGTGATGTTTTTTTGTTTAATATTTATAGTAGTATAGTAAGATTTTTATAAATACACGTAATGTGATGAAATCATTAATTTTCGCAGAACAAACCCATACTTGAAGCATAACTTCTAATACTAACTAACACGACAGTAGCCTATTTTTGAAAAATAATCGCTTTATGATAAATAAATTTGTAATTCATTAGAAACAAGGAACTAGTTCAGTTCATAATACATATTATCCAGAATAAATTGATTAGTCTTTATTTTCATATTTAAATGTAACATGTATATTTTAATACCATATACAAAAAATAAAACTTTGCAGATGTATATAAGTTCTTCGAATAGCTCATAAACCTCGAGGATGAGTAATACCGCGCATATATTCTGTAAATAAAGGCATGCTCATCGCAAACGTTAAAAAAAAACTGAAAGACCGGAGTATTGCTTTTACTTCAAAAATAATAAGTAACTTACCGTCTAGACCATTTATTGGAGGAATGACCAAAAGGTCTTTTAAGTAAAATCCCATGAATCTGTACATTAGTTCGTATATCCAAGGTACTGTCTCGGCTTTCCATGCTTTTGAAACTTGAGAGACATCGAAACCGTCCGATAGTTCCGTGAGCTATTCCAACAGCAGGTGGTGATTTAGCGCCATCTGACGTCTGAGAGCGCTCATTTCTTTTCAATCTTTTTTCTTTTCTCCTAAACTAAATAAAAAGTACAAACTAAATGTTGTTTTGATGATAATATTTTTTATTAAAATATAAATATTTTTTTTATGATTTAATTTGTAAACAAAATGAATATATCTTATCATGTATTTTGTACTTTCATGTTTTAGATTAAAATCTCGGGAGCTAAATATAAACTCAGAAGGAGACCTATTTAAAGAGAGAGAGAGAGAGAGAGAGAGAGACTCATACCGTAAATTTACCTACTTAAACAAACCAAAGCTAGAGTGACTTCTATTATTAATTTTTCTTACGTCTTTTTTTATTGGATCAAAATTTATTTTATAATATCTTATAGATTTTTCAAAATTAAATATAAAAAAAACACAATGAAAACATTTTTTTTTTAAATTTAAAAATGTAAGTTTTGA